>CABFOW010004964.1:0-48626 GCA_902141385.1 Timema californicum | reverse complement strand
ATGTTTCATAATCCCAGAAACTGTGCCAGAAATAGGCAATATTTTTGCGCTTTATTCAGCCCTTCCATCCCACCTTAAGGGTAGCAAAACGAGGAAAAGGAGAGAAGTATTCATGTTGGGGCTATCTTGGTTTTAAGAAGCATATAGAGAGGAGTGTTGGCAGTATTCGAGTGAAGAGCCCTCCCTGCGGTGAAGCCAACCAATCGCCAACTCCGCGAATCAGAACAAATGTCACGGCCCCCGTCCTAATACAGCGCTAGGGGGAGGGGTGAAACGCGACACGTGACACCCAAACTGCCCGGAGATGGCCTTCAGGCGCAAAGGGGCTCATACAGTTGTGGGAAAATACATTCCAATTTTCATAGAAAGGGTCCGTAGGAGTGTAAATTTATCTTTATCATCGCTGAATCTTTGCCCCGGTATAGTTAGGCTTGGAAGGACATTTTTGTATCTTTCACGCTAGTGTTCCACTAAACGTAAATCCTTTAACATATCAGAGAGTAAAGCTATTAGATAATTTAGAAACTTGTTTATTTATTTCCATCCAATGTAGTTTTCGAGTGGTCCCATTTGACCATTCAGCTCTACGGGTCGGAGATATAAGTCAGTATTGCACCCAAGTGCCCCTAACTTTAAGCCGATCTGGTGTCAGAGTTTCAGCCTTGAGGCTTGTTCGAGCCAATGAGGGAAGGACAGTTTCTTGTGCACCTCAGCGCGCCTACAGTGTGTTACTGCAATCACTGTCAGGCAGTGATGGCAAAACATATCACCTGTTTCGTACGTCTGTCTGTCTCTTTACTTTCCACCAGTGAATACCGGTCGATGATTTTAATGAAGATTTTACAGGCGGGGGCAGCGTTTGAGGAACCTAAATATAGTTTAAAACTAAAATAAACCAAACATGATTAAAAAAACTATAAATACTCCATAGTAACAAATACATTTTACTAGGCCCAACAAGAAGTGTGGGGAGTAGATATTTATATATTTAAAGATTACAAATGAATCAGATAAACGAGTTTATTCTTCACACATGTTACAAATAGTTGTTAGTTATGGTATAGACTACCTCGTTCACCACGCATCGGTGAGCACGCAGGATAAACGTCAAGCTTTTCTAGTCTGGTTTGCCAGTGAATGTTTGATAACCGTTGGGGTTGTTTAAAAAAAAAGTTTCTCACTCTTCACGCAAACAGGGGTACATTTCATCTAAGCTATTTCCTCATTCCTACCCGATTGGTTTATTTAAAAATGCGAATAGCCTGAACGGATATTAAGACGCGGCGCAAAAAACTCCTTGTTTGTGAGGAAACTTTGATCGCGCACAAAGATATAGACTATCACAATAATAGTTTTCTAGGGTGTAAGATAGCTAACCAGTCGTCACATGGCTGACACCATTCTTCCTCGCCCAACAAGTCTGAGGAAGGTCACTAAGACAGGTGATGAACATTTGCGGCGACCTACAGTAAGGTCATGGCACAAGCTATCCTGTGCCATCACACACACGCTAGTGACTTGTGTTCAAGGACAGTGACTGAATTACACGGCCACTCGCAAGATCAATGAGTTTGTCCCATTTGGCGTTCACAGCGCTCAACACCGCCCGCCGGGATAGCGTCAAACACATTTTATTACGAGCGGTCAATTCTCATGCTGATTAGTCGCAGCTGAGGCTCTTGTGGATTATGCTGTATAGTATAATCTAAATTAAAATTATATATATTAATTACGCGCTTTAGCGGCCGCACGGTCTAAGGTGTCACTCTCGATGACACCGATAACAGTGATATCGTGGTTCGATTCCGATTGGGTGTATTAAGGGTTATTTTTTCCGAAAGGTTTTCTACTCTCTCTCCCCACGAAAATGCGATACACTTAATCTAAATTCAACCTTCGTAAAGCCTATCCCATTAGCGTTATTAGTACACAAATATAGAACCCGAACGTGGTGCTAAAATACTTGTACACTTGCTTGGAAAGAGTGGAAACTTTTATGAAAATCTACCCTAAACTTTCGATGTATCAACAGGAGTTGAACCCCGACCTCCTGATCCTTAGCAAATCAAACTAAATGAGCTTGACATTTAGACCAAGCGCGGGTTCTACTGATTCAAGGGTATTGTGCCCGCATTTTGGGCATGCGGACTATACATCAGCGTTTGAATACCAGCCAGCAGGTGCACAAAGTTTTTTTTTTCCTAAACGGACTTTCTATCAGACAAATGCGGGTACATTTCTCCAAACTCTGCTTAACTCCCATTAGTGTTATCAAAATAGCCCGAATGTGAAATGAAACGCGGCGAAAAGAGTACAAAAAGTATCAAAATGTAATTACCGCCCAAGGTGTGAAGTGTATCATTAAAACAACCGTATGTTACCTTTCACTAAATGCTACTTTAGATGTCTGGGGTCTGGTTGCAGCTCATGTTCTAGAATTAGTTTGACGCGAGGCGGTTACAGAATTCATTTATCCGCACGGATACGTGCCTCCAATGTTTGAGTCGACAGCCAAGTCTGTTGTCCTAGGTTAATATGATGTCTGGAAGCTCATGCCCAGTTTAGGCAGCAATATAAAATAATGCCGAGATCTAGGTATTGTTGTGTTACCGCATTATCGAGCGAGTGAGGTATTGATTTATGGATACTTTAGAAGAGATGGACAGAATAATTAATTGAAATTAGCAGTTTAGTCGTTCACGAGCTAGACATATCTACAGTAGCCCCATAGCTTCTTTGGTGCTGACTGACAGCTTTGAAAAGTTACCAGACCAAATTATGTATCCCTACGCCGAACCAAATGATCCGCAAAAACGTGTGTTTAGCATCTGTCACTTCTGACAGTCAAAATATAGGTATTTACCTAAACGTTGACCGTCAGAAGTCAGCTGTGAGCTGTCAGTCAGCACCAAAGAAGCCATGGGGTTACTATAGAACAATTGTTTATTTGTATCCGCAGCCTGTATCGGTGACCAAGATGTCGAGAAGTCTAGGACACCGGAGACTCTAGTTCGATTCCGGATGGTACTAGACCTTGTCCACGCCTTAAATAGTCTATTAAAGAATATGATAAATGATTATAGAGCCTCCAGCAATAACAAAAGTTCACTATATTTAGATTGCAGGTATTTAAGAAAACTGTCACCATCTGACAAAAGTGAACGCTTTAGGACAGATCCGGTCATAAAAAGTTGTTCAACCGGTGGATTGAGTGTAGTTATTGTTTACACGCGGGCTAGTGCCACTATCAAAGAAGTTTATTAGCTCAGGTTAGTTTGTAAGATTTGTGGTGATCCATTTAGAAAGTGCAAATTAAATTGCCCACTATAAATAGCATCCACCAATATACGGAAACAAGATAAGTTAATTTGAATAAAGAGCAGTGTTACTTGACACTTGATTACTTTAAAAGGACACTATACTAATCTTATTGAAAGTTCGGAGTCACCTTCAAAACAGCATCAAAACATCTACCCATCATGCCACATTATTGGGCGACCTTGGATCCTCTGTCTGACAATAACACCAAGTTGCATAACTCGACGTTAACAAGTCATCACAACTTGGATTTGTTCAAGAGACCCTGAGGCCAGCTGACATACGCAGTACATTCCAAACTATTAAATTATCAACAAACTGGTTGCAGAAAATGAAGGTTTAATAAAAAGAAGATTTCGACTCTTTAAACACTTCTAGAATAGTATATACAAAACATGAAATATTGAGGATGGTCTTTCAGAATTTGTGCTTTAGGTTATGTAGAGAAACAGGGCACGTTTGTTTTATGAATGATAAAGAGATATATATTATAAAACAAGCTCAAGGAAGAAATCCAAGAATAAAGATGGCACTTTATATTTATAACTCTTACATATTATTTAGTATGACATGTAGGGTGACCTGGTGGTCTAGAGGTAGGGTCAGACCTCTGTGTTGGGCGTCCGGGGTTCGATCCTCGGTTCCGGCATAGATTTATCTAATTGCCAAACCTTTCCTTCACCTCTGACAAGATGTTCACTAATCACAACTTGTGAATGTGGGGAATGCCAGGCCTCCACCGTGGTTCGGATCCCACGTTAAACTGTAGGTCCTACATTTCGTCTCACAATCACCCTACCCTTACACATTAGCGTAAGTGCGTACAACTCGAACGGGTAGTAAGACGCGGTGCTAATAATAATAATAAGACATGTTGTGCAAATCGTACAGGAAGCACCACCAGGGCTGACACCATTTTCAAGATTGGAAGTTAGTCGTTCGGGGAGAGTGGCATTTGATTAACTATGAGAATGAAAATGGACGAGAGTTGCGTGGCTTGAAGTAAAATAAACACAGTTTGAAGAGAGAGAGAAAAACCCCTTACGTATTTGAACAATTCAAAAATAATTATTAAACTGCGATTTTCATTTAAGCTTAAAAAATTCGATCAACACAAAAAACCACACATCCCACTAGATAAGCTTTCCATAATGGTCTCTCTTATAGCTTAGGCTGGGTTTATATTCATGCATAACGCACAACTAATATTACATTTAAATTGTCTGTATTTATTTGGTTAAGATTTTATTATTTCCATTAATATTTTAGTAGACTTATGTAGGCCTACTTCTCAATAAAGGAAAGAAACGTGTGATATTTCTCCTTTATTTTCAATCATATAGACAATCATGGACACACAGTTATTGACAGTAGATTAAAGAAAATTCGTGAATAACACACAAATAAAGGTACCACAAGATATTTCAAACATGAGGAAAGAATCTAATTATTTTCGTCTCCATGTACATTAGCTATAATCTCTCGAATTCTCATTGGATGACACGTCTTGAGTTCAATGATTATATATACTACACTCCATGCATAATGCATAAGAAGTTCTAGTTAAATCAATTGTATGCGTTATAAACGCTATCATCGAGATTAATGCAGTTAAACTTCTTGCGCACTATATGCTATACACTAATTGCTATTAGCTATGCGTTATGCATGAATATAAATCAAACTTACCAGGGTCTTACTACCCCCCAGGCTATCCAATGTGGTAAATGAGAGAGAATTTAGGGGAAGTGCATCCTCATTTGCTGAGTTAAAGTGAGCAAACCCTTTAGTAAATACCACTACGGTACACTCGACTGAGACTCGAAACCCAGCCTCTCTATTGACTGCAAACCAGACTACAAAAGACTAACGCTCTTGCACGCGTGACCAACAGTGAGTCTCCTAATAGGTAGCTCATTATAAAGCTTTTAGAGTTTCTTTCTTTTGCGGTTGTTTTCAAACACACCCTCTCTGCATGCAACATATTTTATTTCGATTCTCCGTTCTTAAGACAGAGATTTATATTTTCCGTTGAATTTTTTAGCCAGAGAACTGTCCAGTCAATGACAGTCAATGACAGTCAATGAAAGGGAAAGGCGATTTATT
This sequence comes from Timema californicum, assembly GCA_902141385.1. Taxonomy (NCBI): domain Eukaryota; kingdom Metazoa; phylum Arthropoda; class Insecta; order Phasmatodea; family Timematidae; genus Timema; species Timema californicum. The sequence continues at coordinate 43,202 of CABFOW010004964.1, read as the reverse complement.
TAATCAAGGCTTTGATTATAATATTAAAGAAACTGGTTTACTAAAGATTGGGAGAACCCAACGTTAGTGACACATTCAATCATCAAGCGCTGTAACCCACGTGGTCTGACACACTATTCATGTGTTAGACTTGCTGTCGAAGACGGGGAGATCAAGTTCTATCCCAGTCGGGTGCAGTGAGGGTGACTTTTGCGAAATGGTTTCCCCTTTCCCTCCACGCAAGTGCTGGTACATTTTATCTGAATTAAACCTTCTTTATACCTAACGACCCATTAGTATAATTTAGTACATAGGCGTATAACCCAAACGGGTAGTAAGACGTGGTGCTAAAAAAACAAACGAAAAAACAAGCGCTGTAGTTGATACATAAGAGATGAAGATCACTTTGTTGAAACTAATTTTAGGATTTTGGTGTTTACGTCACTAATATAAATTAAAGTTAAGTGTGAATTTTAAAACTCGGGATATATATAGGATGCATTACTTACAATTAAATCACCGGATAATTCTCAGCAAAAAAATTAAAACAATGGACACAATAATCTTCCATCTCTCATATACACCTTAGAATTGAGAGACCAGGGGGTTTCCCGACCATAGCTGGTGAAAACGCACGCGGTAAGTTTACTCAAAATCGTCACAAACACACGACGAGTAAATTAATTAACTAGTCTGTAAAGTTGAACCTATGTGACGATCATATTCATGTTTATGACCTTGTCGGCAGAGAGTCCTGAACTTCAATTAGTTTCCGTGCCAGGGCCTTCGCAAACGTTACCTTCACCGAGTTGTCGACGAAGCGGAGCCATGTTTTAAATTGAGTGTAATGTAACGAGTACGTCGCGTATATTCATGAAAACTATAGCTAACAATCTCCATACTTTCGTAATTTTGCAGATTTATTAATAAAATACTACGCTTCGTTATAAATAAAATAATAAGGTATTTATTTAACTACTATAAGTGGTTCCTGGAAATAAAACCAATTAATTGTTTAGAGGCCACGATAACGAGCTTTACATAAATAAATAAATATGGAGACAAAAACTCTAGATGTATTTTAAAATAATTTAACTATTACAGTAAATTATTATTTTAAAGTATTCCGTTATCGATAGTTTTTAAATGTAACCATTTTCGTAGAGCCAACCAAAACTAAAAATATGAGAGAACGGGTTATTACATCTAAAACGTATGTTTTATTTATCCCTGTGGTCTTTGCAACCCGCTAAACGTGTCTGTACGAAGGGAATAACAGGCGTCAGCAGTTATTCCAACCCCATTGTATTAGGTCCTATTTTAATTGTTTTTAACGGGTTTTTCTGTCATTCGAGGTCTCATGATTTTAATGGAACCCCATTCTCGTTGTATATTAATTTTTCATTTAAAAGTCTCTGAGCTGTAGTCGAAATGAAATCCCCCAGAGGGATGGAGTCTCTAAACTCCTTGGCACTCTCCGTCAAAGCAGAAATGGCCGCCTTATCGTTATAAGACTTGTGAACATAACTCGGCCATCTTGTGGCTAGAGACCGTCTCTCTTTTGATCGCAAGCAAGATATGTATGACTTGCGTCGAGAGGGGAAACAGCGCTAAAACAGAACTTGAAAAAGCTCTTATGGTGATCGCCCACCGGCGTTAGTTTAACATTTGTGGATAGAGGGTGTCATGTGGTCAGCACAACGAGCCCTATGGGCGTTAATCTCACTTATTTAAACAAGAGCTGCTACTTCTTTATCAAAGTAGATCCTCATTTTATTTCACGAGGGCGAGTTTGACCTCGTTTCAAACCCACTACTTCACAGAAAAATCCTGGAAGCACCGGGGATTGAACTCAGAACCTCTGGATCTATAGCTAGAGACTCTAACCACTATACCCCAAAGGCGGTCGCGAAAAACATACCTAGCATTGTTTATATAAATTCAGCCGAATCGCCATAACGGCCTTTTAGCGCAGTCTGAAAATAAATGTAGAGGTACAAATAGCTGCAAACAATTAGCTATAGTTTTATACATCCGTTAAAATCGACATCTGCAGGTCAAGACTTGGCGAATGAATACATTAAAGTAGCTCTGGTAGCTTTGATGTGTTTCAATGCGGTTCGACAATGGCTCTCGACCGACAACAAAGTTTAGTCAATAGCGTTCTACCAGTATTCTAAGGGTCCAGACTTTGATTCCTAATATGACCGAAAAATGCACCATTGATAGAATTAAAATTCTAAGTTCACGGTGATGAGAGATTAATTAAAAGGCATATGGAATGGGTGCTGTGTTTGTACTAAAGTTAAGCTAGTCTGTAAGTTGTTTTGATAAAATCATTAAATCGCAAAGTGCACTTTAAATATAAATAATACCTACATCTAATCTCAATGGAGTTAAGAAAGTTGAGATGCTAGTACAAGAGATGCTAAATAAGAGAAAAAATAAATACGAACAAAAAGTAAAGATAACACGATACAGAGACGGAAAGACAGGGAGAGATAAGGGAAGAAAACACTAGAAGTGTGATGAAATGATAGGGGGAGATAGAATGACAGGGAGAGAAGGGAAGATAGCACTAGAAATGTGACGGAAAGACAGGGGGAGATAAGGGAAGAAAACACTAGAAGTGTGATGAAATGATAGGGGGAGATAGAATGACAGGGAGAGAAGGGAAGATAGCACTAGAAATGTGACGGAAAGACAGGGGGAGATAGAATGACAGGGAGAGAAGGGAAGATAGCACTAGAAATGTGACGGAAAGACAGGGGGAGATAAGGGAAGAAAACACTAGAAGTGTGATGAAATGATAGGGGGAGATAGAATTACAGGGAGAGAAGGGAAGAAAACACTAGAAGTGTGACTGAATGACAGGGGGAGATAGAATGACAGGGCGAGAAGGGAAGAGAACACGATAAATGTGACGGAATGACAGGGGGAGGTAAAATGACAGGGAGAGAAGGGAAGAAAACACTAGAAGTATGACGGAATGACAGGGGAAATGGAGGGGAAGGAAAGAGACCAAACTTGTCTGCAACAAGTTGGCACTAGCACTTCCCCCATGTAGGCCAAACAAGAAGCGAGGAGGGAAGTTTCGTGTCGGGAGCCACACACTAGACTCGAGTATGACAAGACTCCGTGATGTGGAAAATGTCAGATTCAGAGGAGGGGGCTCATCTGACAGCGAGGAATGTTACTTAAGTTACTTTCACGAAATCATACGTCGAGTCGTGTGATCTGCGGCAGTCCCTTTTGGTAAATATTATAACTACATATAAAACAACACATACTATGGTCAAATGTTATCAATGTTGGCTACAAAAAAAATTTTTTTTAAAGGTCCTTCCTTTTATCATTAGATTGAACATTGGATAAAGTAAATAAACAAGAGAAGTTCTAAATTCAAGATCTGGGACAGTTCTGCCATTAAAACTATATTCAAGTTAAGAGATTGCATCGTAAATTTAATGTCGCGATAGAGCATAATGAGTCTTGGAATGGGCGTACAACCAATGTCCAAGCGTCCTCCAACAACTAGTACAATTAACTAACTCTCTGGCCTTAAGGAACTTGAAAGTTCACGCCACCAGGAGGTAAGCTCACCATTCAATCCTATCTAGAGACACTTCAATCCAATCCTTTAACTTGACCAAGCTCCTTCAAATCAATTTTAATAATATCCTCCTACTGAAGTCTGGGCCTACCAAAGGGTCTTTTATCTTCAGGTCACAGCAATAAAAACCAAGTGAATTAATAGAGAGTATTTCGATAAATAAAGTGTTTATAGTTCTTCGTGTCCGGTCATTTTGAACAAAAACTTTCCCGTGTGCTGCAACGAGGATGTGGGTTCCTCCAAGGAGATAATTAATCTGATAATGATAGTTGAGTTACTCCACGACACCTCAGTACCTCGAGTGTAATAATCTATCTAATCCCTCCCTCCCCTTTAATGGGGTGTCGGGGGTAGGTGGGGTGTCAAATATTTACTTCCTTCCCCTCATCCTCTTGGTTGGATTGAAGTCCACGGGAACAGAAGGAACTTGGTTAACAAAAACAAGAACTAAAGTCATAAAATCATGAAAGGTTGGTTAGGTGTAGTTCCAATCCCTTGAGTTGCTGTAGAGGAACTCTCCCACCCCCTCCACCCTCACCCAGTGGAGCAATTTAACCCCCGCCCCCCTCGACCATGCCCTGCTATAATATACATTAAGGACAAGTTATTACAATGACCTAATCTATTGTTTATTTATTATTTGAGGTATTTAAAGTGCACTTTCTAACCAGACTGGTTATATTAGCACACGAGAATTTCTCTGAGCGAAAGCTAAACGGTCTACCAATTTTAACGGGAAAGGTAATTTCAAATATCTTCCAGGGTTCTTTTACATGCTACAACATACATGGGGCCGGCGGCTTTACTTTACCCTTCGAAGAAGTTGTGCTACGGATTTTTATCGCTCAAGAAAAATCCATCGACCCCAGCCAGGTTTGAGCCCACGATCATTGGGTTCTGAGGCGAGCACTTTACCCCAAGACCACTGAGGTCGACTGCTTTTGTTAAAATATCAATGTATGTTACCCATGGTTCTAGAGACGCATATGTTGAACAACCAAATCAGAAAATAGTGTCGAAGAGACAAGGACGAAGCCTTTAGTGGTAACTGTAGTTGAAAATGTCCCTAGTGAATAAAGGCAAGTTAATCAAACTTAAGTGACCTAAGCAACATAAACACGATCCAGTTTTACGAGTAATAAAACCCACGCCGCCACAACAAAGCCTGGCAGGAGCAACAGTAGCTGGCAGTTACAAAAGTTACTTTTTCCTCTTCACCGCGTCTCACTAACCCGTTCGGGTTGTACACAGATTAACTAATTACGCGCATGTGTTAGGGATGAAGAAGTTTAAATTTAGAGGAAGTGCAACCCAATTTGTGTGGGGGAGAGCGCAGAATTTCCTTGGAATAAAACACTAATTACATCCAACTAGGATTCGAACCCCAACCTCCCACTCATCGGCAGTCTAGTCCAATGAAAGAGTGATGCCTTAGAGCATTGAATCATTGAATTATTCTTAAGTGATAAAATATGTAGCACAACTTCCTTCGGAGAGTAAGTGTAGCCGTAGGTCCCTTGTCTATTTTAGCATGTTTCAGAGACCTGGAAGGTATCTACAAATAACCCTCCCTGGCAAAATTGGTAGGCCCTTTCGCTCACACTCATAGAAATTCTTGTGTGTCGATACAATAAGTCGATTCAAAAGGGTATGTTAAATACATCAACTAAATTAAATAAAAAAATAACGAGGATATTGGGGCTTGAGTCCCAGTTAGGTATACTAAGGGTGGTTTTTCCTAAATATGTTTCCACATTCCCTCCACTGAAATGCGAGTACACTTCCTCTAAATTCAACCTTCCTCATACCTAGCTCACTAGAGTAATTAGTACATAGGTGTATGACCTGAGCACGTATTAAAACGTGGTGCTAAAAAAACTATCTTTACTACCAAAACGCGCCTACACGTACGTGCAGAATGACATGTTAACAGAGAAGTGGGAGGAACATGCATGCAGCACTGGCCTCTATGTTGGTATACCTTGTCACGGAATGACCAACCAAACCTTCGGCTGCCCCCCCACATGCTTGGCCCACTTCCTAATCGGCCACCGGGTCTGGACCCGGACACTGTACTACCAACTTAACAAACTTGGACCACTCTTACAGTCCGTACAGTAACAAGTTTGCCTGTCTTTCCTTTATGTGTCAGAGTAGAAGGAATTTAACCGGTATAAGTTGGTCCGCTAACCGATCATGAACAGGACGTCAAGGCCCATTTCCAATAGATTGAAATGAAGATGATTTTCAGAGTCTACATCAAGTAATGGTTTAGCTATTTTTTATTTCTTGGCGCATCCAGAAATGTGAGTTTTTAGGGTGGGGGGAGGGGTGCCATGTATACAAATTATACCTTTATTTTTTACAAATGTACATTTGGAGAACCTTTTAGGGAAAAAAAAAAGGTTTTCGTGGTCAAAATTGATAAAACTGTCTTTATTATTAATGTTATTTTATAGTTATCGATAGTATATATATCAAGTGTGACAGCTGCAGAACACATGACTTTATGCATGAACATGAGAAAGTAGATCTAGCATCGATCCGGTCATACATTCGTAAGAAATTTAGGGTATATTTAGTGTGTACTTTTTTTTTTCTTACTAAGGAATTTTAGGGGAACTATAACACCACAATTTGTAATACCACGTCGTAAGCTTGCTCTTAATCTATCTCATAAACTAGAACCCATTTCCAATACTCTATATTTTAGTTACAATTATTCATGTAACTTTCGCGTACACTTCCTCTAAATATAACCTTCCTAACTCCTAATACCATTAGCGTAGTTAGTAAATAAGGGTGTAACTCGAAAGGGTAGTGCTAAAATACGCTCCTGCTTGACCCGTGTAGATAGTTCCCCTTAGATAACATCTTTGATGACCGTGGGGTTGAGAGAACTTGTAGCATACACAATACGTCCACTTTTGTGGTCGGTTCATTAAGAACTTTAATATACCAACATCTTTATTTGAGCAAGAGAAAGGGGAACAACAAAACACTCATTAAATGTCCGCATGTGTGGCACGTGTCATCAAGTTCCGACAATTAAAAGGCCAATCTCACAGAGGTAAGATCGCAAGGTTTTATCAGTCTACCGTGTTTTATCAGGCGCCAACTACTTTAAAGGAAATATCCTCACGGTTTTGTTTGGTGTAGGAAATAGGAATTCTTAAGCTTAAAAAAACCCACCAAAACAATCGTCAATTATCTTAAAATGTTAAGTTGGAAGACGACTGTTTTGAGGAAGGCTAGATCTGTGTTTCCTACCAGTTATTTTGCTCTATGCACGACATTTGGCGCAAAACGTCTTTGAAAATTATAAAACTTGAAATTAGAGGATTTTATTCCTATAGAGACATGGATATATTTTTCAACTCTTGTTGGGAACAATATTTATATATAACGAATGCGGGATTTCTGAATGCCTGCGCGCCAATAAAAGGATCTAATGGCACAAAGGATTTCCTGATAAAAAGTGAGCTCTGACGCGTGGCTTCAACTACTTTAAGCTTACATTGGTGGTCACACTGTCCACGGCATCAGACTAGCTAAAGACTGGGATCCCAGTGCGAAGAAGGCAGGACGTTCCAATGGTTTAGTTAATGTAACCAAGATGGTTTTCTCCCCCTCTATACATGAAAACGCGGGTGCACTTCCTCTAAATAACGTTCCTAATCCCTACTCCTTAGATGAAACTGTTATTAGTTAATGTGTTAAAGTAATGAATCAAACAAAATATGTGGAGTCAAATTTTTATAAGTAGAGGGGCTTATCTGGCAGCTAGAGATGTTACTAGATATACTTTCACGTGGTCATACATCAAGTCATGTGATCTACAGCTGTCACTTTCGACATTTTATCAATACACGTAAAATAAAACCAATATTGTAAAACCTCGTACATTCTAAAAAGCCTTTTCTGGGAAAATTGGGCTGAATGTCTAATCTAATCGAAGATAGCCAATCCTGGAACTATAAAAGCACTAGTAATAATTCGATAAGAGCAAAACGCGACAGTAGAAATATAACATCCACAGGCACAATAAATCAAAATGAGGGGGCTAGTAGTCCAAATTGCTTATCAAATAACTATTGAACCAGATCCGATGTCTAGCTATAGGTACTGACGAATATACAAACTATTTACATGCATCAGACGTAGTCTCGTAGGTCAAGCATGTTTAGAAAGTACCCGTGAATAAAAGGTAGTGGTGGAGGTTTACCTTGTGCAGGTGTTCGAGGGCTAAGATGATCTCTCCGATGTAGATGCGGACCTCACTCTCTATGAAGTGTTCCCTCTGGTACAGATGTGTGAACAGCTCGCCGCCACTCACATAGTCTGCAACAAACATGGCCGTCACAGTCAAATACCAATTCGCATTTACCTTAAATAGTACATCTAATTTAGTAAACAACATTTTATTAAGAGCAGAAGAACTTCATTTGAAAATTTAGCTTTACTACAAATAAAATTTAAACAATGGGCACGTGAACAAAGGCGTCAATTTCATCTGTTTTTTTTCTTCCAATGTTAGGTAGGCTGGGTATTCGAATTCTGGCTGGTTATACAAAGGTATCTATTATTATTATTATTATTATTAGCACCTCGTCTTACTACCCGTTCGGGTTATACGCACTTACGCAAATGTGTAATGGTAGGGTGATTGTGAGATGAAATGAAGGACCTACAGCTTAACGTGGAATCCGAACCACGATGGAGACCTGGCATTCTATAAAGGTATATTTCCCTAAATATTTTCCACCCTATTTCCACGCAAATGTTAAAGCATTTTCTCTAAATTCTACCTTCCTCCTACCCACCCGATTAGTGTGATAAAAATACGGTAACTTGAATGTTCAGTAAGACTTGGTGCAAAAAATATGATCACAGAGAGTAGTTTATGGCTCCAGTCCAATTTGGTTTACTGACAACTCATAACAAATTCCCGTAGTGCTATTCAGTAGTTTGACAGCCAATGAAATAAAACCTTATCCGACAACTCAAAGACTCGGCCCATAGCGACCTTAACGCCTTAGGTCACGTGATAGCCGGCGCAAGTTTGATTCTCAAAGTGTTAATAGATCTATTTTCTGGTGTCCATACATATGCAGCTGTCAAATACATTAAAGTCACGTTTTATTAACAAATAGGATACGAAAGTTTATTTCTATGTCAATCTGACTATACATTCGTACTGAGAGAGCGAAAGTGGTTTTATTCTCTTGATTAAAAACTGCACTACGAATTACAAACCCCGCCACACAAAAATTATTTTTTGGTAAAAATGTAGTGCCACTTGATCCAGAGTGAAGGCAGTCAACAGCTCTGTTCAGCAATAGTTCGATCCCCTAATAGGGCGCAAAGATTTAGTTTGTTTATTATTTTTTAGGTTCAACAGAAGGGCTCTTTGAGCATTTTATTTCTCATCACAACCGTCCGCTCTAACCGCATATTTACGCACGTTGGGTAGCAATGAAATGGGTTTAGTTCGACAGACTTTAAACTGCTAAATCTATGGTGCTGGGACGAGGAAGGTTGTTTAGAGGAAATATACCCACATTAGTGCCAAGAGAGGATGGGACAAATTATATGTGAAAAAACCATACCCTTCCCCACACTGCCCCACACTTCCCCAGTGCGTTGGTGGGATTAGAACCTCGACCTCCCCATCATTGATGGTCTAAGATGTTGCGATCCAACGTCTTATAAAGATTACTGTAGCGCGAGTTCCGGGAAAGGATGGTGTGCTGCACACGCGAGGCTGATTCTGGAGCGCGGACACTTGTAGGAGCTCTGGCGTCTGCTTCCTGTATACATAACAGTGTACTCCCTCCCGTATATACTGTACTACCAGGACAACTAGGACCAACAGCACCTAGTGTACGACCAGGACAACCAGGACCAACAGCACCTACTGTACGACCAGGACAACCAGGACCAACAGCACCTAGTGTACGACCAGGACAACCAGGACCAACAGCACCTAGTGTACGACCAGGACAACCAGGACCAACAGCACCTAGTGTACGACCAGGACAACCAGGACCAACAGCACCTAGTGTACGACCAGGACAACCAGGACCAACAGCACCTAGTGTACGACCAGGACTAGCAGGACCAACAGCACCTAGTGTACGACCAGGACAACCAGGACCAACAGCACCTAGTGTACGACCAGGACAACCAGGACCAACAGCACCTAGTGTACGACCAGGACAACCAGGACCAACAGCACCTAGTGTACGACCAGGACAACCAGGACCAACAGCACCTAGTGTACGACCAGGACAACCAGGACCAACAGCACCTAGTGTACGACCAGGACAACCAGGACCAACAGCACCTAGTGTACGACCAGGACAACCAGGACCAACAGCACCTAGTGTACGACCAGGACAACCAGGACCAACAGCACCTAGTGTACGACCAGGACAACCAGGACCAACAGCACCTAGTGTACGACCAGGACAACCAGGACCAACAGCACCTAGTGTACGACCAGGACAACCAGGACCAACAGCACCTAGTGTACGACCAGGACAACCAGGACCAACAGCACCTAGTGTACGACCAGGACAACTAGGACCAACAGCACCTAGTGTACGACCAGGACAACTAGGACCAACAGCACCTAGTGTACGACCAGGACCAACAGCACCTAGTGTACGACCAGGATCACTAGGACAAACAGGAGTAAGGTAAGAGTGGGGGCGCCGAGCCTAGGATTCACACAAGGCCGCAAGGTTATAACAGTATTTTAATGTACATTTTTTTTATTATTGCGTTGAGTACCAGGGTTACAAATGTAGTGATCTATAGAGTAAGGATAAGGAAAACTGTTTATAGGAGGTGCATCAGCATTAGTTAACAGAGGGAAATGTAAAACCTCAGTGTAAATCCGCATGCAGACAATCCTAAAACACCAGCTGAGATTCGACCCTCGGCCACTCATTCACTGGCAGTTCAGTCCTTAGGTCACGCGATCGCCGGCATGAGTTTGATTCTTTATGTAGGCTTAGGGCTATTGGCGCTTGGGACTACACCTATAGTCAACTCATAATCCCTCTACCTTACCCCAAACTCGCATAGCACGAAGAATACACAATATATTTGACCCCACCAGGAGCCAAAACTCCAATCAAAACATTGACAAATAGGTGTACTTATGTAGAGACTGTACCGCTATTTACCGAGGGGATGAAAATGTAAAAGAAATAGATTTTGTACATTTTTATTTTCCAAGCGGTAGCACATTATTTATTTGTCTGTCTTCTAATGTCACAAAGAACGGGAAGCACACATTCTCCGCCAGTATTCCATGCAACACTTCTATAGTAATACTTGCTAAGTGAGTATTTTATAAACATCTAATTGCTTTATTCAGCAGAAGTTAGACTCTCAACTTCTCTTTCACGCCATGGAATATGTATTCATGAAATAATTTAATCTCGTATTATTTTGGGCCTTGCCGAATAACCGGTGTTTGAGCATGTCTGGGTTACAAGCTCCCACTATCAGGGAACCTTCAAGGGCATCGGTTCAAACTCGCGTCTCGACGCTCTATGCTGAGGAAGGACTGGTCAAGGACGACACTAGCTGTGACGGGGAAACAGATTAAACGCGCTTTCACCGAACTCGCGCTACCTCATTAGAGGCGCCTAAATATCTACTAAATATTATTATTACTATTATTCTTGGTTTTTTGTGGCACGTCAACACAGCGTGGTCATTAGTGCCTCTATAATATAATGTCGTATGGGAAAAAATAAAATCGGCCTAATGTGTATTTTCAATTTACATGTCCTTTCAAAAATCTTTTTACCATTTTACGATACATTTGTTCAGGTATTTTCAACATTTTTTCAACTCAAGGCACACTGAACAAGGCACTTAAAATTGTAGAGGCAAACCATCATTTTAAAACGAGTGATTTTTATCATTAAAAAACAGTATTAAGATTATATTTAAAAGTAGATAAAGTTCTAGTAAATTGTGCTATTTTTAGAAATAATCTTGATCAGATATTTTTAAAGATTTATTTTTACTCCTCAAATCTTTTTCGACCTTGCCCCCCAAACTCCTTCAGCACAGAGGCTGAAAAATGCTGGCCTATAGAGCTGAAATGGTGTATGAATACTATGGAGCAGGTTTTTTTTACGAGAAATATCCAAGCTTGCGGGCGCAAGGTATCTCTATAGTGCGGCAGAACCGCACTGTTTACATAAACTTCTTGTTAGTAAAAATATGAAAAAAGATTTTAAAAAACCAATATAGAACAAACTTCGCGCGAAGTTCGAAGATGCATCTTTTAGAGACAGGCCTAGGCCAAGGGCACCCATGGGTTTTTAATATGGGGGTGGGTGGTGAAATAGTCACATCTGCCCCCAAGGGTGCAGCTCCCCTTCCCCTCCTCGAGAAGAGATTCAGGAATTTAACCTTGTGGGAGGGAATTTTATAGCATCTGAACATAATTTTGAGTTAATTACTACAAGAGTTTCAAGAACCAATTTTCACAAAAATATTTTCTCGGAAATTAACAAAAAAACAAAATTTAGTTGTGGCTGAACCCATTGAAAATAAACATTTTTTTTGAAAGGTTTATTGAACATAACAAAATGAAGAAAGCTTTTAAAGAGAGAATGGAAGGAAATTTACATTTAATCATTTTTATCTCTGTTAACTCTGATATTGATGTTTCAAAGTATAGTTACTAGCAAATTTCATTCAAATCACAAATGCAGAATTTTATAAAAAATAATAATAAAGAGTAGATATTGCAGAGTGACAACGGGGGCTGGAGCCCCTTTACTTATTTATACTGTATTAATGGAGTAAGTTCTCGACGCACTTATTACGACAGTAAATATCAGCAGCACTAAGAATCCCACCGATTGAGCCACGGAGACTCGCAACTTGCGCGCGCGCACACACGGAAGCTACTAGCTAGACCGCGCGTGTCAACATTGATTCAGTTTCGGGTAACTGTGCTCAGGCTAAATGCGCACATAAATAGTTGTTCTTGTAATCAGGGATCAGCGAGGTACTAAACGTATTATCGTTGCTTTTACCACTACAATACGTCCGCCACCTTAGCTCAGTCGTTAGAACGCCAGTCTTTTGTACCAAGGATTCCTGGTCAGTTTCCCACGGCATGGCTGAAAAAATCGTTTGTGACATCATGGTTTTCCCTTTCACAAATGAGGGTGGGGCACTCCACACACCTATTTACTTAGGGACGAGTAGGGTTGAATTGAGAGAATCTTGAAACACGCCAAATTAAAGAAAGTTTGAGTAAAAACACAAAATGACAAGTTTATGAGTATACACTATGTGGTGTGATGCAGGAAAAAGGCCCACAATTCTCCTCGTACTGTTCTATGGAGTGTGAACGATGCACTGTTCAGAGAAAATAAGTGATATAAGCTCGAGTATAGTTATTTTGTGCTGAACTTTTACGTAATTTGTTTTAAAAACATAAAGCTACAAACACTGTGGGACGAACTTTCTAAGAAAATACAAACTTGTTAGTTATTTGTACTATTCATCAAAAGTGACAACTGTAGATCAAATGGCTTGGAGTATGGATGTATGAAGTTAGTTTTAGTAAATTTAGTAAATGTCAGATTTATTCCGTGTCCTTAATATTCAGTCAGATTTTAATAGCAAGGAACTTTTTTTAACAGTTATAAAAGTCATTAAAATATATTTCACGTAAGCCCGCTTCAGTGAGAGGATGGTATAACGCAGAGTTTCCTAAACGGGGTTCCGTCAGGTAAAATTAAGGGCACCACGAAAAAAAACCTACAAGATTAAAATAATTCTACATATTTAAAGTTAAAAATATTGTAGTTGCGTTTATATCTGACGGACAAAACAATGTATGGGCTAGGTGTCTTTTAATGAATGCATTCTTGATTCTCGCTGTACTCTGGAACCAAAACTGAGTATGGAAACCAACTTGATATAGCTCCAGACTTGCGAGTAAGTTGTCAACTATTAAACTGGACAATAAAAACTCGGCTCATTAAAATTTATGTAATTTTCTATTCCGATTATAATAGAATTATAAAGAATTTGATACCAAGTTATCGAGTAAGACCTTATATTTTTATCCCCTGACATGTACGACATGTACTGTGTTTATTTATCGGACATGGGAGAGAGATGTCAGCAGGTATATTCCCAAAAGGCGTGTTGCGCGGTTTGTAGCAACAGGAACGGGCACACAAGCGAACCTACCACACGGTAAGGTAAGACTGCATCTTCCCGCACAAGTTAAAATAATGATTGCCTGCTAGCAATACAAAGCGCGAAGCATATTTTTCCTCCGATTATGGGAAAATATTAAAACTATTCCGCGGGCTTAAAGCTTTACATTATGGTCGCACCTCACTTTGTTTTTTTCCACAAAAGCTATGCATAAAATAAGCGAAGATTATGCGGTGAAATACGGCATTTGTCAAATGATGCGATCTGAAACAATCACTTTCGTAATTAATACTAATAATAAAGTGGAGTGTTATGAATGATAACTGCTTGTATTTTCTAAGAGTTCCTTTCTATCAGAATCCCAACCGGACAGCGGTGAGCGTTGTTAAAATGAAAAGCCTCCAATATCCAGGAAATGCTTAGAAAGGATCTAGCATTATGTGAGAGTTGACAAGGAAAGCCTATGTCCGAGGAGAAGATGACATAAAACCACTAGCGAGCGACATGGCGGGTCAAGTGCTGTACTTACAATAAGTGGACCCGAATGTTACCAGGGGGGTTACATTCCCGCACTTGGAACGTAGCGGAACTTTGGGAGGAACCGAATGAGGTCAGTCGTAGTGTACTCTTCCTTTCTCTTTGTCTCCTCCTCCCAGGCTTCAGGGAACACGACAGATTTCAATTAATTGCAGTATTTTCCTTGAAAACAATCATCCTTGCAGTGGAGGAGGGGATCAACGCGACAGAGCTAGCCCACAGATAGACTTAGACAGCGCTACCAATATTTTATTACTACAAAGTTCAGAGTATTTTCTAGGTTTTTTAGGAGGAATTCACACTTTTCCACGCATACTAGTGTATGAGTTGCTATAGTGGCTGAAAGGTCAAGAAAGAATTGGAGCTCTTATACAAGTATAGTCTCGTTAGCTCGAGTTGAACGGGCAGAGCACATCTTGAAATATCGAAAACACGAGTTACAGGGGAGAAGCCTAAAAATGAAAATACATACAGCCCGAACGGGTAGTAAGACGTGGTGCTAAAGGGGAAGGGGGGTGTTTCGTACTACCACACATGGGCTGCAACTAATTTTGAGAAGGGGACGTGAGAAAAGGCCATGGGAGTTGAAGGTTTTATAGCGAAACTTTTTTCTTTGTCAAATTAAATGAGAGAGTTCTCCAATAGAAACATAGTTCAATTTCCTCCACAAGTTGGTATCATCACTTGTTTAATATCTGTCAAGGAAGGGGGGTGGCCTGTAATTTAGTGACGATACGTGGCAAAACGACGACAGGTAGTAGAAAACAACTCGGTAATGTTTTTTAAATTTTAACTAATGCGCACAGTTTTGTTTATAATTGCCAAATCATTTTTGTACGCAATTTAAAAATTTAATTGAGGTAGACTACATTTCACACTAAGTGAAATCTTAGAGACGCACTAATGTGAAACACTAATGTGTTAAGAGATAAAGAAGGTTGAAGGAGGTGTACCTGAATTTGCGTGGAGCGATAGTGAAAAAAAATTCAGGAAATGCCAACCTCAGTGCACACGACCGGGATTCGAACCCCGATCTTCCCATCCTCAGCAGTCCAGTATCTTGCGAGGGTAACGCCTTAGACCATGCGGCCACATAAGCGGGTCGAATTAGACTAAGCGAGTGTTTTAAGTCGTATGTAATGTACTCTCGCTGGTTGTAGCAGTAGATAGTGTGATATCCCAAATAAGGAAGACAAACACCGCCACACGACATTAAAACACATCTCGTCTTCACACACAAGGTCGAGTGCGCGAGATATTGTTTACATGTAGGTTAGCTTGGCAACACTGTTGTCTTTCTCGCTATGCAAAACATAAGCAAGGAGTCTTTTAAAACCTGAGCCGACTGCTGACAGTTGTTTGGGAATATCTTACTGGTTTTATTTAATTAAAGACGCGATCAAACAAGTGTTACCTTCAAGGTTGTTGTAGTGATTGCGTAACTGATTGACCCACGGGGAGAGGTCAGGATGCACAGTGTTTTCCCACCCTCTCTCATGTTCCATGTCCTTTAATCACGTCTAGGATTATACATTATTTCATTGAACTGGACTCAAATGTGTGAAGGGATGGTCTCCAATGATGTGATATTCATAGTGGTTTTGTCATTCTCTCTCCAAACATTAAGGGGAAAATTCTCCTACTCATCCTGTCTTGGTATATCAGCTGCACAAAGAGGCCTATGTATGCGGTAGTAGACTAATACTCGCTTTGCTCACCGGGGGCTCCACCCCTCCAACCCCCGGTGCGTTTTCTTTGCAAATGGATGTAAACTAATGTAATTCCAGAGTAGTTTTTTATAGGTCTTACCATTTAGCCCCAAGAGACCTCCAAGGAAAGGTCCGCACCGACAAGTTGCTATACAATTTTGAATATTTTTTTTCAGGGTTCATTTTTTTAAACTTTTTGGAATTTCTCCATCGGTTACAGTCTATCAGCTATATAAGTTTGCCAAATTTCAAGTTTCTAGTTCATCTGGAAGAGGGCAAATATTAATGTCAGTGAGTGAGTCAGCAATGTGGCTTTTTAGTTGTATTATTATTTCCCCTATACACAGGACATTCACAAGAATATAATATATGTTTCTTTCTTTTAAATCAATTTCAAACATAAATAATAATTTTAAAATATAACCGCAAGACTTTCATTGAGGCATTTTACCGTTCATTTTTCAAAACTAATAGTAGGCTTTTAATTTTACCTTATACTGTGAGGTATTTAACTAGAAATTTATGAACCTGATTTTATCAGCACAAGGCATACAAATTATCCTAATCCTAGAACAGTCACAACACCCATCCCTACCGGTCGTTTAATTATAACTGTCAAAAGGGCCACCTCAATTTCCATCAATTTTATATTTTTCAGCCAAATGGAAATTGAATCCGGGACCTTTAAACCAAAATACAAATGTGTGAAGTTAGATTCACACTCATAGGATTGTAAGTGTGAATCACACAACGGTATCACAAGGTAACTCAATAAGGTAATGAATGACCAGTTCGAGATTGTTTGCAGCGTGTCCTAACTCGATCGGGCACTTCATCAGGCTTAACAAAACTCCCGCTGGGCAGCGCTAGTTGTACCGACCGTGTACTTGAATACATGCCAGGTTGCATACCGCTAGATTGTTCGGGGGAACTAGGAAGGTTTTGCTAGTTGACATCAGAGACCTCAAATCCATAAGTTCCGCTGTGACTGCAAACAAGGCCAAGAGACAAGTTAATGGATGCCCCTAGTGAAGAATTGATAAGAGCACCTCTTTAGCTTCGAGCCGATAACGACATTTACCATCCGTAATGTTCAAGGTCGAATATTATGTACAGTGTATTCATCACTGGAGAGGTGGTAACTGACAGCTACCAGAAGATTGTTATTGCAAACATTGTTTGGAAGTCACTAATGTTAAACTAAGTGGAAATAATTATTTTCTTACTAATACTCAATTACCCGCCTCGGTGGCGTAGTTAGCTAACGCGCTGGTTTCGTTATGAGCTAGACTGCCGAAAACGGGGGGAGATCGAGGATCGAGTCTCGCTCGGGCAAACTGGGGGTGGTTTTTCCTAAATGGTTTTTCACTCTTCCCCCGCACAAATGCGGGTTCACTTTCTCTATATTAAACTTTCCCAATTCCTTAACATTAGCGTAATTAGTACTTAAGTGTATAACCCGACCGGGTAGTATGACGCGGTGCTAAGTATAAATATAATAATACTATATCATCAGTAAAAAAGTGTTAATAAATGCCTTTAATCCTTAAGGATTGTTGTATGATTGGTTTTTTCGTAACTTGTTGAAAGAGATTAATACAACTATTAGGTTGTGTGTTTCGCGGCTGTGCCAACAAGAGATGTTATAATGCATTAAATACAATAAAAATATTCTATAACATTTATATCTTCGTGTAACTGGTCACCACACTAAATAAAATGTAGGTTTTTTATAACTTAGAGAAAGATCCATTCAAAATAAAATGTTTTTATTTTGCAAACAGACTCAAATAAACACAACCAAACACCGTTTGTATGATGTCATCAAAGGCCTTCATATCGTCTGACTCGCCATTTTAAATGTGAAAAGAAGCAGTCTTTTACAGGTTTTCGTTCTTATAAAGCATTCTCAAGTAAACCACAGACGCATTTCTCACAAAAAAAGAAACATCCAAACAGTTATTCTCACAAGTTCGTGTTTTAAGGATGTAAAAATGGTTAAAAGAAAAACACAATTAAAAATAAATTGTTTATAGTGAAAGTTTTGGGTGTCACTATTGACAGTTTAACATAATGGTCTTGCAGATCACATGGTTTGGTGAATGGATAATTTCGATAGCTGACAGTTACCACCAGTCCGATGGCGAGTCGACTTTAGTTTGTATGAAAGTCATGTTCGAAGCTTAGCAATGATAAGAGTGTTTTAGAAGGCCCTTATCTGGGTTACTAACCTCTTGAATCCAATGAGACGTTCATTAATGCATTTTATCCAGTCCTAGGCACATTTCCGAAATAATGGGTTTTGTTTTGTTTGTCACCAAGTATTAGTACTAGTCCGGGTAAAACACATATGAACCAGCTACGCTAGTGTATTAAGCATGAAGAAGGTTCGATTCAGAAGAAATGTACCCGCATTTGTGTGGAGTTGAAAACCATTTAGGAAAAAACATTCCCAATGCACGCAACCGGGATTTGAACCCCAATCCCCTTGTCATCGGCAGTTCAATATTTGGCGAGGATGGCGCCTTAGAACGTTCGACCACTGAATATGGTTAATTAGTTTGCTGTATGAAGAGTTAATTGGTGGTTGGCGGGCCATTACCGGTTCACAGGAAGACATGTTAGCCAATGTCATTCAGACGTTATATGTGTAATGTTTTAAATTAATATATTTTTTATAGATTGTAAACGCAAGGAAGCAAAGTAGTTGAATTTTGGTTCACTTTTAAAAATAAGCTATCCGAATCGGTGGGTATGCGGACTAGGTCATAGCTTAAATTTATTCAATCTGGTTTACCTGTGAAAGGTGTTGGAGGAAGGTTAGGGCTCATATCCAAGCCAGTTGGTTATCATTAAATTATGTCCTCCCATTCCTCCTTCCAAGCCAATGCCGCACTTAGAAATGTACTTTCAGGTCGCGGGGTCGGTGCAATGAAGCTATTATTTATGTACTTTTTGTCCAATTAGAAAGATTAAGGGGGAATTTTATCGTGTGTAACGATATATATTTCCATTAGCCTTAAAACGTAGCTGCTGGATTCGACATATCTTCAGGGCCTATATTTTTGTTTTACTTTTATTAAACTTATTTTAGATCTTGGCCAGGAGATTTGAGGAGAGGCAAATTCCCCGCTTACACCCCACCCCCTCTTTCCCCCTTTGGCTGTTCCACTCTCATGCGGGTGCATTTCCTACAAACCCTACCGTCCTCATCCCAATCCCGGTAACGTAATTATGTTGATAGCAAGGAGGAGCACTGAGGCGCGGTAAATGTAATAACACACAATAGTTAATAATATTGTTGAGAAATCAATTAAGGGAGATCAAATATCGCGTGCAAGAACATTATGCCCGATTATTAAATAAGTTTGTTGGACTTACGTTATTTAAAAATACAGTTCACAACATAATAAAGTTGAAAGATTCCAACAGGGTTCGAACATATTGTTTTGGTTTTATTAACATTTTGTGTGTGTGTGTGATATATATATGAGAGGGAGAATGTAACATTAGGTCATTTTCAACTACTTAAGCATATTTGCGGAGCTAACCGCCTAGGCTTGATGAAAAAGGGTTCTATGAAACATAACTTTTTATAGGGTCACAACATAAAATTTAAAGATATTAGAGAACAAGCAGAGAGCTTTCTTCGTTATCTTAAGATAAAGTGTCTTAGTTTTCTTTCCTCATTTCTTAATGACGGGACAAAAGGTGGTCTTTCTTCGTTATCTTAAGATAAAGTGTCTTAGTTTTCTTTCCTCATTTCTTAATGACAGGACAAAAGGTGGGTTTTAGGTAAAGAGTGAGAGGGAGTATAAACCTAGACAGAATAGAGAAGTAGTTCAAAAAATCGACCAAGACCGTTGTATTTTAGGCCGTGTGGCCAGATAGCAAATGATAACTTTCCCGACGACAGAGGCGGCCTCTAGTTATAACTTATTCATTCCCTGATTCGTCTTAGCAATAAAGTTAAGGAAGAAACTGAGCGGAGGACCCCAAAATCTAGCGCCCCGCACCAGAGTTTATCGATACATAGTTCAAATCTCAGGCTCGTTCTAGGGATAAGTGACCAGATAGGTTTGCAGCCCAAGAACTGGCGCAATAAACGTTCACTCTGAGAGTGTGCGTGGATTGTTTTTATAACGTCAGGTGTGCTCGATATACCACTCGGCTTACACTTCAACTAGTATTATTAGTTTTACTACACAACTACACAATAAAGCTCACATGAAAACGAAAACAAAACCTTGCATCAGAAACGGTGAGAGTGAGTACGTTTAGTCATTCTTGAATGCTCAGCAAATATAATTATAGAACGCGTTTATTATCAACTTCTCCTTCCTCCCCTCTTTCACCCAGAGTTCTGAGGAGTGGAAAGAGGGGGGGGGTGACAAGGGAGGGGAAACAGTTATGCAAAAACATTTGAATTTTTTTTCTCTTCTGTTTAAAGTTTAAATTTATTACTTTAAAATAAATATAATATTCCCTTCAAGATTCTAGTAAAATGTATATGTATTGTAATTAGAAAAATTCTGATACTATAATATTTTTCTTTATCTCGTGACTATCGGTGTGCACATAATATTAGCTATGTTTACTAATTAATGTCTTAATTAACATTTAAATTACCAAACCCTTCCTTCACCTCTGACAAGACATCTTGTGAATGTGAGGAATGCCAAGCCTCCACCGTGGTTTGGATTCCACGTTAAACTGTAGGTCCTCCATTACACATTAGCGTAAGTGCGTATAACCCGAACGGGTAGTAAGACGCGGTGCTAATAATAATAATAATTAACATTTAAGTAGTACATCAAACAGGTCTTTAATTCAGAGTTACAGTACACTAATAATGGAAGTGTTTCATCAGTAATCAAAGTTTCATAGTTTCAGTTAATATTTAAATAGGTAGCAGCCTGAGGGCTTTAAATACTGCGATTAATTGGTGAATCCCGAATCGATATTTACTAAAAATGTAATGCAAAAATTTAACATTTAAGTCAAAAATATTAAACATTTCTAATTCATAACTCTATCTATAATCTTATAGATAATATCTAGGCGTTCTGAAAAATAAACGTTTTACTAAAACTGTCTAAAAAATACTAAACAAAACGTTCTGCCAACATATTATCAATAATATAATAACAATTAAGAGTTTCTCTATAAGGCCTAATTACTATAATTAATAATTTAGAAAATGCTATGTCTTGTTTTTACTTTCTCGCGGCCCCTCAAAGAAAGTAATATTGCGACCGTAGAAAAATAATTGAACTGGAGATTTTGATAAATGTCGACCTTTCATGACCCCCCTGAAACAGAAAAAGTTGTTTTCGAGATGCTGTCCGTCTGTTTCTCGGGCTAGAACCGAAAGCATTTTACCGATTGTATTTTCCGTCAAAGTTTTATTAACAGGTACAAAGTCCTGAAACTCGGGCGATAGCTTACGCGGCTCCACCATTACAGACAAGTGTTACCCTTTTATTTTTAGCACCACGTCTTACTACCCGTTCGGGTTATACGCTTTAATGTTGCTTGTTCACGGCAGCCTTGAACGTACTGAATGTAACACAAACCAAGGGTTATTAGCGTCTGTGACCACACTTATAGGAAATCTGAAATCACTCTGATATTATCTTTTATTCGCATCACTAACAACACAAAAGGTTTTTCTAACAAATAAAGTCTCAGATGATGACGTCATAAAGATGGCGGGTTTTTTTAGTATCACGTCTTACCACCCATTTGGGCAATCCATATATTTACACTAATGTGTTAAGAATGTAGAATTTAGACGAGATATTCCCCCATTTGCGTGGAGGGAGAGTGGGAGACCATTAGGGGGAAAACACCCTTAATGCACCCCACCAGGATTCGAGCCCCGATCTCAAAGTCCCTACAAGTCCTACGCCTTAAGAACTTTCGACCAATGACGTGAGTCCTAAAGATCTCATACCGTGCTTTCAGGGTTGAATTTTGCGTTCAAACAATTTATGTCGTTATTGCCCCGAATGTCCTTGGTTTGGATCCTGACCGGCTTAGTTATGCGACCTGATCACCCTCGACTCTCGTGCGTTAGTGACAAATCGGAGATAGATTTGTATTTAATGTGTTCGGGCGCCGGATAGTTTTACGTTCCAACGATTATAATGGTTTTTAATTTAAAACAAAGATCACAAATTAATAATTATCTTAATTTAACACTTTGCTTATGCCTAACATTTAAAGGATGACTATTGCTTATTAAAAATGAGTAGGTGTGACTATTCCCCACCATACCTTGTAACTATTCCCCCACCATTTTATTTGCTAAATATAAATCGTCTGAGGTTGCTCTCGACTTCAGCTGGAGGTTGGGAAAATCAGGTAGTATTTCCTGTTCTCGACTGATAATTTTAATGTCAGTATCGTAAATCCTAAAAAATAAAACATTAGGTATTGATTGTTACGCTGGAGTGAGAAAGTGAGAAAAAAGTGAAGCTCAGTAAGTCTTTCAAACTCGGATACGTAAATTCTGAAAAAGTTGACACTAAACCTAATGTTATATTTCGGAGTGCAGGTTTGGCTGTTGTGTACAAATAAATTAAGATTTCCAAAAACGCATAATAAATGAACACGATTTGATTTTAAGGAAATCTTAAGATTAAAAATACAACTAAACAAAAACCAAAGGAATCACTTTTTTTTAAAAGTGTGAGTGTGTGATATGTTCATTTCTTTGAGATATTTAAAAGTATGTTCAAATATCTTCCATGATTTTATCACACGCCACAAGCTACACGGGACCGAGTGCATCACTTGTTCTCCGAAGGAAGTTATGCTAGGGATTTTAAAGCTCAAGAAAAGTCCATCAACCCCAGTTGGGTTTGAACCCACGAACATTGGGTCCTGAGATGAGCACTTTACCCCAAGATCCCAGTAATATAACTTATCTCCCACTTGATTGGGCTTAAAACCACATATAGACCGTATAATCTGCTAATGAGATATTTAAGTTTGACTTAAACGTCACACCCGCACAATTTATGTAGGTAGAACACAATATTCATAGAAAGAACATAACTAGAAATCTTACTGGATTTCTTCTAACGAATTCATACGTCAAGTAATAATCTATAGCTATCAATTTTAATAGATACTATTAATACCTATCAAATAACATAAATAATCTAATAAAGTTATTAAGGTATAAAGCGAAAAAAAAGTTAAAATATGTACTATACAACGATAGACTGCATTAAACTAAGACTGTAACTGTCATAATAATGGTCGAACAAAACCAATAAGCTTTGTCTAAAGACTTACAGAGACGGAGGTCTCAAGATGTGTATTTAGCAACATTAGCACATGGGAATTATTATCATTACACATGACCATAGCCGTAGTTTGTAACATTACTTTATATATCGGCGGTGCTAATAGCATTTCAAGGATGTGACTGTCCACTCTGTACCTTGGAACAGTGGCGCTGATCACAGGCCGCGGCCAAAACGTGAGGCGAGTGCCAAGGGAACATCTGGATCTACACGAGGAGAGATACAGTTTGTAAGCTGTACGGCTCTACTATCCCTCCCGAGCAAGTCCTGTTTGTATTCGAATGTGATATGATATTGTAAAGAGAAATTTAACTGGTGTCACTTTAACAGCATTCTTTTGAACCCTCATAAATTGGGGAAGATTATTTTTTTATTCGGAGTTTAAAATAAAAAGATTTTGAAACGTTTAAGAAAAACTATTGCAACTGTGAAGTATTTTTAAAATAAGTAGGCTATATGTAAATTTAGGAAAACCTAATAAATTAAGAACTAATAAGTTCCAAAAAATAGTATATTTATCATCCAAACATGCTCATTAAAAGTAATTAGTTGATTATATCTTAGTGACACTAAAACTCAGATATAATTACTCTAATAACTTATACTCATGTGTGTTTGTGTAACATACTTGTATGTGTTGGAACTTGTGAACACAGGGTGATTAATATAAATATCCCTGTTCCTCTTTCGTTGTATTGGTATGGATGCATGCTCTTCAGTTAAAAACGGATACAAATGTTGGGTCTACAAATTGATTCTCTGTTCTTTATTTTAGTTAAATTAAAATTAATAATTGATTAACCAATACATACAATAAAGATAATATAGTTTACAACTTATAGACACATGCACTTAATTATAAAACAAGTATTTACTTTTAAAGAATGACAAATTAGTATGAGATAAGTTTATGTGAACAAGGAACCCGCTTAGCAAAGCGACGAGGTGCACTACAGACACCCAAAAATACCACGTTATTTAAAAAGTTTTTTAATCTCAAAAATATGGTTCATGCCAAAATAAAGGAGAAAGGTATCAACATGTCTCCACCTACATTTTAAGTTTTCTAATTCGAAAAAAAGTTGCTGAAAATGTGAAATTAGCTTATTTTAAAATACCGTGACGTTTCGCTCGAAATCTTTTAGTTCCGAGATCAAAGTAAGTGATCGGGAGCCTAGATTCAATCTTGCTCAAACAAAAGGTAAACTTTCAACAACAGAAAGCTTTAATTTAAGATAATTCAGAAATGTTTTAATAATTTTGAAGCTTCATAACTCTCCTTCCCAATAATAAAAACCGCAGTGGGAGAACATTTCCTTTCAATTAGATGGCGCCCTTAGGTGGAATTTGTATTTAAAAATCGAGAGCCTAAATAATAAAATCAACATTTGAACCGACCCTTCACTTTTTAAAGTTGTAGAGACAATTCTTGGAAGTGTTCCAAGTGTTTTACATTCAGCCTCACTTTGTGAAACACATCATCATAGCCCCCCCCCTCCACCCCCCCACTACTCGGAATCCCTTCCCCCGTGGACATGAGCAGCTTCGTAGTATCCTCGTCGAGAATATTTCCCTGGAACAGACAGACAGCGCCGAGCGGTTCTGGCGGACATCTCGCAAGTTCGTGGAATTGTGATTCTCGGCTATCTTATTAAATATTCAATATCTCGGAGAAACAATACAATATTCAAGCCCGAAATAAATACTTTTTTATGTATTTATTTATGGTAGTTAGCCTGCACTTTCTGAACAAATTGATTATATCAGCACAAGACTTGAAAACTAACCTAATTATATAGCAGACACAACATCCAGCCCCCAGCCACCCATCACTACGAAAGGGGAAACCCACGTTTCGCCAATGAGACATTTTTCAGCCAAGCTGGGTATCGAACATGGAACCCTTAACTCAGTAGGCAGGTAAGCTACCGACTGAACTTAGGTATTGGAAGATTTGTTCGTCTCATTTCCCTTCCAGTCCATGCGCATTTAATTACAGCAATTAGTAGGTGCAAAGGGAGAATTTAAAATAAATGTATTCGCGTTTGCGCTGAGGGAGAGTGGAACAGTATTTAATAAATAAACACCCTTAGTAGCCCATCAGAGATGCAAACCCCAACCTCCACGTCCCCGACTAACCATAGATGAGCTTGACGTTTAGTCCGCGTGCCTACTCACGCGGCCCAGCTGGAGGGAAATTCCCAACTAACATTCGTGATATCTCATCACAGTTCCCGTCTCACATGTCCGGATACCCTCATATGTTGACAGGTGTGGGAGGGATGAGGAAGGTGGGATGTATACGTAATGTACTCGCATTTGCGTGTAGGAAGAGCGGGATATTATTTTGTAAAAATGAATTCGGTACAGTGGCTATATTCTAAGCCTGATCTCCCCGTCACCAACAAACCAGACTTCGTGAACACTCGTTTCAGTTAAAATGGCGCGTGAAACAAAAACAAGACCAGAGGAAGGAGATGGGGCGATAAGGAAAATGCGTGACGGAAAAGCAGTGAAACAAAGTACAGTAAGAACTGAGGAGGAAGGACAGATAAGATACAAACACTCTTCTAGCTATTTTATAAGACTTATACTATTTTATCAGTATTATTTCATTTATAGATCTTATATATTTTAATATGGGGTGTTCTACGTACATTTTCCCAACACAGTGATATCATTGCAACTCGACTTACAGATTATCTTAATTATATTAAGGATAACATCCACTCTCTCAGCCATTACTGTGAAAAATGACTCCCTGAATTACTCAATTATATATATTTTAGGCTAAGTCGGAAATAGAACCGGGACTTCTTGCTCAATCGACAGACGCGCATCAATTGAGACATTTTGTTCTATCTATCAATCGTGACATTTGCAGATATGATTTGACGTACGAATATATGAAAGTGGTCCTAGTGACTGTTCGTGTTCTGGGGAGGTACCAGCATTACACAAACAAAAGTAAGTAAATGATAAAGAACGAGTTAAAAGGTGGTGACAGACAAGTGAAGGAAATAAGAAAGTGAAGGGCACTTGATACAGATTCTACATAAAATGGCGGCGGAAAAAGGCATTAGGATGAAAGTTTATTCCAATGTTCTTAGGAAGGTCCTTTTAGAAAATACTAACCCAGTTTTTGGTTCCCAGTATTGATCACAGTTTACTATTTTAATTTAAAGGTACTGCTAATATCTATCAAAAGAGACAGCTTCAGATCCCAGGACTTGACAAATGAATTATATCTGTCAGATAGAACCCTTCCTATGAAAATTGGACCGTGCCTACTCGGGAGCATGACCAAGAAATAGTTTGGTTAGCGGCCTCCCGACCAAAGGAAGTGGCCCTGAGTGTAACGATACGATATGGGGTTTGTCTAGGGCTCAACTGAGGCATGCAATATTTTAACGTGTTTTTTTTTTGATGGGACACAATTTAAACTTTAACAAACTTTTGTTCTAAAATAAACATTGTTGGTTGAATTCCTTAGTATTTTTTTATTTAGCTATAAGAATACTAGCTAATTATTTATTAAAGATTGAATTTATTTTTTAAATAAAACCTCCAAACTTTAAAACCAAAATAATTTTTTTTATTTTGGTAACATTGAAAATTTCTAGGAAGGTCCTCACTAATATTTATCTTGGTTCAAAAGTTTGTTTGTAAAGGGAGTACAAATGGTTTTCCAACAACAACAAAAATGTTTAAAATAGCTCTACACTCGCATGCACACCCTTAAACTATCTGAGCTACATAAAGAGTAGAAGATTAATCTCAAGGATATTCTCCAGTCTCATGTTGGAGAGGGACTGCTGCACTGTGGCCGTGGAAAACAAAACACAGCATAGTGAACTTAATCAAGCGTGCTAACGTCCTAGGAATGGAGATTATTGGTGAAGTTTGTTTACTTTTCCTCGTTCTGCCGACTCGGTTGTTTATTCTTCAGTAAAAAACTCTTAGATTCAATAAATTAACTGTTTTAATAACACACCACGATCCCTACACACGATAAATGGGGCGATAAATTAAAACACAGGATTATCCATCTCTTCTTATTTTTTAAGTCAACAATCCAGAGATTGGTCTGATGTGATTTATATCCACTCGGAGCTGGGCATGCACTCAGCCATTCGGCTGGTTAGTGTTACCTGAACCATCTGGTATGGATCCCATGTACTAGGAGAGTTCAAGAAGTGTTACGCCTTCCACATAGAATTTCTATGAGCTATAGCAAAAGGATATACAGATTTTACCGTGTAAGGTATTTTCACATGCCTTTCAGGGTTCTTTCATATACCACAATCGACATGGGACAGACGGCTTTACTTCCCCTCCGAAGGAAGTTGTGCTACAGATTTTTATCGCTCAAGGAAAATCCATTGACACCGGTTGAGTGTGAACCCATGAACATCGGGTTCTGAGGCGAGTACTTTACTCCAAGACCTCCGAGGTCGATAGGAATCATTTATGAAGACCAAATTAGAAGTAGCACCAGTTATCTGTCATTTGAATAAATTAAGTAATCTCAACAGATAGAAGAACCTACTATATATAATACATTTGCTACAATCGAATTATATATATAATCTGATCTGATCGGACTATAGATATATAAAGTCTACATCAGAGGGACAAAGAGTTTTAAATTGGTGGTCCAAGGGTTGCATCCAGCTGGCATACATATTTTGTTTGGCCCAGTCTTTACAAAAATCAAATTAGTGAAAAGCCAATATTTGAAAACCAGAAGACCTCACATAAAAATCCAGATTTCCTTCATGCTTTTCTTAAAATTTCGGAAGATATAGCTACAGAGAAATGGTTTTGAAGAAAAGAAGTAAGGGGTGCGATTACGAATCAAAGGCCTAACAAATGGTAGCATGAGACATGCGTCCATGAAAGAGCGTCCAGCCGTAATTCTATATTGGGATTTATGGTTGCGGTTGAGTTTTCCGCAGGACGGAGCGTTCGTCAAGATGATAAGGCACCCATCTTCAGCCTGCTTATGTGGGAGCAGGGACAAAGCATCACACATTTAGAATATCAGCTGAATGTCCTTGTCTTACTTGTACTTTCGCGAGAGAACAAGCTCTTGGATTCTACACCATAAACTCTTATAATGTCAAATTTTACGGTTGAGGTTAGGTTGGATAGTTTACTATTGGTTATGTTATATTATGTTAGGTTAGGGGAAAATAAAGCACCAAGATGAGGCATTTCGAATATTAGTGCATCGACACGATCCAATTTCAGGTCCCAAATCGAAATAAAGTTTCAAAATATAATCCGTATTGAAAGGTGCTTAGTTTTACAAATCAAAATGTGGTGTACACAAATCCCACTAAGTTATTTTTGACGGCCGCAAATCCCACCAATCGTAAGTCCCAAGGCCGATAATCCCAAGTAAACTTACAAATAACGAATTGCATCTTTAATAACAAATTGCATCTTTAAATTCAGAGTTAAAAATTTTAATCTCCAATTCCACATATGTCTGAAATTTGTAAGGTCAGTTGCCCACAGTTCAATAAAAAATACAAAAAGTTTATCGTTTGATTTTTCTTACACACGGCCTATTTCTTTAATTTAGGCTTATTTTACCTGCCTGGCATTTGTAAGAATTTGAGTTTTCAGTCCCCCTTTTCAAGACAAACTTCTAGAAACAAGGTTTGCAAGCAATATGCGCAGTGAAAACATAAAGTGGTTTGAAGATCTAAGAAACTGGTTTGTTTTAGTTTATAGTGAATGTCAGTGGTGGCTCGTGTATAGGCACTGCGGAACTGCAGCACCCCCTATTTCCCCTTGATATTATTGATAACGTTCAATATAATGAGTCCTTTTTTCTTTAATTCTGTCTTTATTTTTGTAGTACAATATATATCCCTTAAGCTTAGTGACAGTACTTCAGTAGCCATCACCCAGTTTACGAAAAATATACAAAAATCTTTGTATAGAACTGTACGCTTGTACGCTTCACAGTGCCAGCGATGTGGTGTTTGACTGTTGTGCGCATGCGTAGATAGGAGAGGGGTGGGGAGGAAGGCGGGACTGCCAGTTAGAGAGAGCACTGTTGCTCTCGCAGTGCCAGCTCTGGCGCGATGGCGGAAGGAAATTTTTTTTACTCAGCGTGTGTTGGTCTTAAATATGAATGTGATAAAGTGTAGAAGAGTGTAGAATTAGATTATTATTCTACTTCCAGCTATTCCATTAATTTTTTTCGGTTATTTTATTAAATAGAAATACTAAATGCGCTTGCAGTACTTTCAACGGAGAAAAATTTCCTCATTTGTCATCCAGAGATCAAGGAGAAAATTATTCAACTTTTTGCGCAAATTAAAACAAGAAGAATGGATTTCATTTCTAAATGAATAGATCAAGCTTGAACTGTAACAATTTAAGTTAAAGTAAGTAAACAAGTTTTTTTATGTTGTTTAAGATTTTATCAAGTTCCTGAATAAATTTGCTTTTTATACATTTTTTTCCCCGTTTACACAATTTTAAAACAAAGGTTAAAAATTTTCTGGAGCAGCACCCCCACTAATTTTAGCTACGAGCCGCCACTGGTGAATGTTCTTGTAAGAACTCCCTTTCCAAGTATCACATTACAGGTTGAGGTTCGTGCTATAGATTTACTTATCAGCAAGTTTCATGGCCGCTGCTAAGTAACAATAATAATTGCAAAGCGGCTCATGTCACATAAACAAAGGTCATTGCTTGTGAGGATATGTCGAGTATTAGCGCCTACGCTATTATAGTTATTCAGTAGGGCCGCATATAAATGTCATGTTCTTTAAAGTACCTGAAAACAGATCCTGGGTTTGATTCCAGTTACTAGCAATACTAATAATACTTCAACATGCACATTATGAACCAATTGACTATATCACACGACTTATAAACTAACTCAAATAAATAAGTCATAACAACTATTCCCTGCTCATCATTTCCTCAATGATACAGTTATCTACAATGCCGGAAATCGAACCCGGGACCCTTAGCAGCTCAGTAGGAAGATGCACTGAAGACAAACTAGGAGTCTGATTTCGAATTCCAGCTGGGTTTACTGAGTGTGTTTTCCTGAATGGCTTCCTACTCCCACCCTCCTTAGCAAATGCGAGTACATATCCTCTAAAATCAAACTTCTCCATTCCTATCCCATCAGTGTATTTATTTTGTTTCCGCATCTTATCACCTATTCAGGTTATATGCATGTGTACTAATTAGGCTAATAAATTAGGTATAAAGGGGGTTAAATTTAGAGGAAGTGTACCCGAATTTGCGTGGAGGGAGAGTGAAAACCAATTTAGGGAAAACCACACTCAGTAAACACGAATGGGATTCGAACCTCAATCTCCCTTTCCCAGGCAGTCTAGTCTAAGATGAGAGTGATGCCCCAAACCATGCGGCCACCGAAGCAGGTATAGGTGTAATTAATGTATTAATTAATAACCCTAGCATATAGCAAAACACGATTTTTTGTCATAATGTTTATTCATCCTTTATCTCTACGAGAGACATCAAGGGCGGGCGGCATCTTTCCGTAAAACTCTCACTTTTAGCGCAACACAAAGTAATTTCATCCAACGACAGTGTTCTCGCTGTAAAAGAGTATTATGTTTGTGGTCGGATGCCTCGACCTCCTTACCAAGACACCAAGACTTCAACATTGCGGTACTTGAGAACCCAACTAGAACACTTCGGTTGTACTACACTTAAATAACACACCAGTCGCGGAAATAACACAGGACGGAAAATTCCAACGACTAAAGAGAGAAAGAAAACTTGCCAGTTATAATAATATTTGTAAATATTTTATTATTCAATGATCTGTGCAAAACCCGTCTATCTAAGATCTGTAGAATCGCTACTATCATTACTAATGTTTAGGGCCAAGATGTTTATGACATGTCATATTTTGAGCCTAAGCTTTATTTTAATGTTGAATAGGATGAAACTTAAAACATTACGTGCTGCCCTGATTATATATATATATATATATATATTTTTTTTTCCATTATATTTACATGTATTGAGCTCTTTCAATTTAAATATACATTTGTCAGTGTCCTGGCGGTCTAGGGGTAAGGTGTCAGACTTCTGTGCTTGGGGTCAGCGGTTCAATCCTTTGTCCCGGCACAGATTTATCTGATTAACAAACCCTTCCTTCACCTCTGACAAGATCATCTTGTGAATGTGGGGAATGCCAGGCCTCCACCGTGGTTCTGATTCCACGTTAAACTGTAGGTCCTCCATTTCATCTCACTATCACCTACTATTACACATTAGCGTAAATGCGTAACACCCGAACGGGTAGTAAGACGCGGTGCTAATTTCAATTTTCTTTATTATATTGTTGGCCAACAGTCGTAAGACCTATAACAGGCCAGCACTGAAAGTACACACGTACCTTACAAATATATATAATTACACGAGAAAGTAAGATAAACAATAATAGCTAAATAATTTATATATTGTTGAATAGTTCCGAAAAAAATATTAATTAATAATGATAAGAATAAAAAGTAGAAATAATGACTAAAGAGTGATTATAAGCAGTAACAATATGGATTTTTTTTTATCAGAATATTGTAATTCAAATATTATAGGCAAAACCTCTAAATGATAAATTATTGATATGGAATTTCCATAAATAACTCTCTAAATTTAGCTTTCCTTTTATGATAAAAGTCTATTTCGACAAATCTAGAATTGGCTTTATGGATACAACGACTTACAGGGCTCACCATATAAGAGCTATTGAGAAAAAATAATTTTGGATTACGAGAAGCCCGAGAAGGCTTACATGATCAAGGGCAAATTTGCAAGAAATTTTGCTATTGAATATATTAAAAACAAATAATAAATATACATTTAAACCATATTTAGGTCATATTATAGTGCATACGATTTACTTATTACACTTTTATATGTATGTATGTATGTATGTATGTATGTATATATATATATATATGTGTGTGTGTGTGTGTGTATGTATATATATATATATGTGTGTGTGTGTATATGTATGTATGTATATATATATATATATATATATGTGTGTGTGTGTGTGTGTCACTATATTTGGGGACCATTCGACCTCTTAATTACTACGTCATTACCTAATTCCTAAAAATAGCTAAAATGTAACCATAACTGTTTAAATATTTTTTAAACAAAAAGGTGTTAATTGCTTTAGGTAAAGTTTATAATGTATGTGTTTATATTAATTTAGTAGGCAGCTTTCTTAGATTTGGACATTTAATAAGGACGTCATGCTTTTAGAAAATGTGTCTTCTTAAGTGTTAATAGCAGTGAGCACTAACAAATTATACACACACATGCCTTTTTGTTATAGTCGAGAGTTCAACCTAAGTACTTTTAATATGTGGGATTAAATCCAAAATTATTATTGCAGTTTTAAAAAAAATATTTGTGTGTGTTAATGTAGGCAAAGCACCTTAAATCTTTATTTAGATGAATTTATATAATTAAAACGCTAAATTCGAAGAAAATCAGCTGCACTGTTTAAGCATTACAACCATACGCCAGTTAATATTTTGAAAATAATCTTGATGTCATTTTATTTTTAAGGGCATGTCACGTATGATCAAAGTTGTTAAGAGCCTTTTTTGAAACAATGTGTGTTTAATTCTTTAGTCGTAAGTTAAATAAATTGACCCCGCCTTTTGTTTATCAGTTTATATTCATCATGCATCAAATATTTTTAAATATAACATCTCTACAAAATTGGTCCAACAATTTAAGCTCTAGTCCAGGGGTTCTCAAACTTTGAGACCGCACCAACCTTCACATGTCAAATTTCCCGTGCAACGCCCCTGTACCCAACATAAAAAAAATATTAAAAAGACAATTGTAATTTACATTATTAGCTTGTATTCTTTTAAATGTTAAAATACAATTTTATAGAACTGAATAGTAAGGAATTAAGAGTCGACATATTCATGATCTAATGAGTACAGTTTGTTCCTAATGACAAAACACACCTTCTCTTGTATGATTTAGTCCATTCATTAAAATAGGTAAGACTAAGTTAAACGTATTGAAAATTTGCATATTGAATTTCACTATACGTTATAAGTTTTAGTTTTTACTTGTAGCCGCGACGCCCCGTACCAAGACCGGTGGTGCCCCAGGGCGTCACGACGCACAGTTTGGGAACACCTGCTTTAGTCTCTTTATGGAAACAAGGACGCATCAAAAGTTAATGTGTGATTTTCGAAATGAGATTTTTTTTTAACCATCACATTATTTTATACTCCGCATACAAGAAAAAATAATGTAATATTGCTTATTTTATAGTCAAGTTATTACCAAATATTTAATTTGGTATAAAAGTGAAGTAAATTATCCATCACGTGACTAACTTTATAACTTGAAACCCTTACCCATGGCCGAGGGTCGACTTTAGACCTAAGGAATCATAGTTAGATATTGGACGATATCTGAAATAATATATTATCCAAGTATGCCCGATTCAGATATTACAATCACCCGCTTCGGTGGTCGAATAGTCCAAGACGCTACTATCGCATTAGACTGGACTGCCGATAACGGGGAGATCGGGATTCGAATCCCAATAGGGAGTACTGAGAATGGGTTTTCCCTAAATAGTGTTTAATTCTCCCTTCACGCAAATGCAGGTATACTTTTTTATAATTTTTTTTTTCCTCCTTAGAACATTAGTGTAGTTAGTAAAAATTAATACAACCTAGATGGCGTTTCGCTCGCCAATCACGCAAATACGGGTACACTTATTTTATATCTAACCCCTCTCGTCCTTAGCACATTAGTGTACATGTGCGTATGGCCCGAAAGGATACTAGGCCTAGGACGTGGTGACCGAAATAAATAAAAGATAGATATCACGATTCTTAAAGATAGGATAGTATTTTTGTGCCAATATTAATCTCTGTGCTAACGTAATTCGCCATGTTACTTGATTAGGAAGTGGACACGCTACAGGCAAGCAAATACCAGCCTACAACATTTAAACGTTGTAATGTTAGTTTATAAATACACATGTGAGGAGGAAACAAGTCTCTGGTGGTAGTTAATGAAGGGCATGCCCGATACCAAATGATGAAGTATCACTAAACATCAACCTCTGTGTGAACAAATGACTGGTTTGAAGTCTAACCGTGTTGCAACGCGAGGTTGCAGGGCTGATGGATGGCATTGAGCGTGAAGGTAGTAGCATCATGGCGAGGATGACCTTGTGCAGTTTAAACTCACTGGGAGGATTGTGAAAACAACCGGCGATAGATGCAATAAAACCAACGCCAGAAAAGTTGGTCACACGCCTCGTTTACCGGTGAATCATCTGTGTCCACACATTTAGATAGTCCTTTAGTCCGGAACTCTTATTATTGAAATTAGGAAGATCCTCGACTGTCAATTCACACTGCTAAAGGAGAAGTCTTTATTTCACCGATAATAATTTTTTCGGCCATGCCGTTAATAGAACCCGGGACCCTTTTAACAGTAGGCAGACAAGCTGCAGGCTTAAAGTGTCTGACAGTAGCCAATTGATTGGAACATAATACACCCAAGATGTTTATATGTGACATTAAAGTAGGCCTATGTATAAAATAATTAAAGGGATAGGGTATGGTCCGCCCCTTAGCTCAGTTTGTAGCGTGTCTGTCTACTGAGATAAGGGTCCCGGATTCGATTCCTGGCATGATCAAAAAATATATCAGTGGTGAAATGTAGGTTTCAATTTTCCCAGTGATGAATTACCGGAGGACGGATGTTGTGTCTGTTCTAGATTTAAGTTAGTTAAAAGTTGTGTGCTGATATAATAAATTGTTACAGAAAGTGCATTTTAAATATCTTAAATAAATATAAAAAACAGGATAGAATATGCTAGATTAAATTAGTCAACTAGTCTAAGCACAGCGATAAAAGAGAAAAAGGTTTAAAAGTAAGAATGAGGGATAAATACTAGTTGCTAGCTAACCTTTTAGCAGATGGCTTGATAAAAACATTTTCATTTTCCATGTGAATTTCAAATGGTATTAATAAATTTAACCAAATCAGTCCGGGGAATAAGTCTTCATTATTAATGTAAAACAATGAACTTGTACGACAAAGTGTTATTTTGCAGTACTGTTTCAATTAAAACATTTACTTTCATTTCCTCGGCTAGAACACTTGTTAAACAGACATGTCTACAGGGACAGCTGATAAGAGCTGGTGGTAGGAGAAGAGAACCAGGGCCGCCGCCTTGATAACGAGCTGAGGGGGGAAGGGGAGTATTATGCAAGGCAACATGGAGAGAATGACGGCCTTCAGCAGCGGCCATGTTCCCGAAATAGACGCGGCTTCCACAATATCATACACGGCGTCGAGTCACCGTCCTTTAATAGAACGAGCGATTCACCAGGAGCTTCAAATATCCACACAATGAATGGTATCATATTAGTTCACCGAGCGAGAAGATGACAATCGATTGACACGTAAACATTGTCGGTAAACAACAAGGACTTGAAGGTAAACAACAATAAGGACTTGATTTTTTTTTTCTTTGCACCACTTCCTGGCTATCAGCAATTAATTACATTAATGGAGTAGAGATTAGGAAAGTAGAATTTTCAGGAAACATATCCACATGTGCGTGGAAGGAGATTGAGTATTTTTCCAAAAGGTTTATCAAAGTACACCCGACAGGGATTCGAGCCCCAACCTCTCAGCAAGCCAGACTAGATGAGTTTGACATGATCACCGATGCAGGTAACCCAACTCAAGTGTTACACCTGAGCAAGAAATAACCAACTTGTCATGAAATAAATAAAAATTAACTGAGGCAGTGATTGAACTAAGATCTCGCCACTGTTGTCAACTCAGCCGACCGGACTGTCGTGATGGTGTCTGACCTGTTAGAAATGTCTTCCGGCCGACGGTCGCCTGGTTCGCTGGGCTAAATGGGGCCCCGCTTGGAGGCAATTGGCACCAGTCGGGCCCCTGGCGCGAGGTGCCAACTCCCCAAAGTCGGACACAGCTTCAACACGGTTTGAATGTCACCGAGCGGGCCTTTACAAAGCTACATTGTTCTCTTGGACTTGAGGTGGGACGAAACCCACATCGTTCAAGGCGTCACTCTCACAATACACTAGACTACCTAACACGGAGAGGCCAGGGTTTGAATCCCAGTTGGGTGTAATGAGGGAAGTTTTTCCACTATCCCCACCACGTGTACACGTCCTTAAAATTCCACCTTACTCATACCCAATTAGTAGGCTACATGTGCGTACAGCCCGAATGGGCAGTAAGATGCGGTGCTAAAAGAAAAGGTGGAATGGAAGCGAACGCTAGTCAAGGCCAGTATTTTTGCAGTTTTTCTAAGAAAATATTCTTTTTTGACACAATAAATAGAATAATTCTTGGGTAGATATGTATAGTATAGATTTCTATGCATAGTTAATCTCAATCTGTTGTTGGATATTTGTCGAGGACATCTCTGAATCTGTTAGCACTTCCTTTTATTGAAACCGTTTCTCATCAAATTCCACTACGTTATATGGAAAGGGACGGGAGAAAAGCCCGGTAATATCGCAGTTTTTATAACAAAACGTTTGACTGTTCAAAATAAACAAAGGTTTGCTATAGTAGCAACGTTTAGTTTAATTTTCTTCACATGGTGATGTCAAGGGTGTCCTGGAATTTAATGACAACTTTTTATTTTCATCTAATGCCGCTATGCTTATTACAGATATTCAACAACTGTTGATAACACCATCTGAAGAAAGTTAAACTTAACGTTGCTAAGCAATGTTTTATTTATTTTAGCCAAAAAATGTTGCTATAAAAAGTGCAGAAACGCTTACCTTTTCCACCGTCCCCCGGGGTTCAATCCTGGGTCCCGGCAAAAATTTATCTGATTACCAAACCCTTCCTTCATCTCTGACAAGACATATTGTGAATGTGGGGAATGCCAGGCCTCAACCGTGGTTCGGATTCCACGTTAAACTGTAGATCCTTCATTTCGTCTCACAATCACCCTACCATTACATATTAGCGTAAGTGCGTATAACCCGAACGGGTAGTAAGACGCGGTGATAATAATAATAATAATAATAATAATAATCTACCATCCCCTAAATCCCCACCCTAAGTTTTTGTTATAGTTCGGCTTATTCTCTTCGCAACAAGACTTGTGAACCTCGGCCCGATGCGCTAAAACCTCATCTAAATAATATTTATGACACAAATTCAAAAAATAACAGATTTGAATCAAAGAAACTCTCATTTCATCCTTTAGGAATGTTTTCAACAAAAGAGTGTGTTTTAAAGGTATAAGAAAATGACCAACATTGAGACCAGTGAGGGTTTGTTAGCTATGTCTGGCATGCGCACCGTTATATATGCCGATAAAAGGCATCAAATCTAGTATTATCTGGTTTATCGGTAACAGGGAGGTTGGGGTTGGAACTCTGACTGGATGGACTATTTTTTACTAAATGGTTTCCCACTCTACTTCCAGGCGAATGTGGGAGTACTTTTTCCTCTAAATCACGGATAAACCAAGGCGCAGAGCACAAAAATAAACAGATTTATAGAATATGAGTATACCAAGTTCAGTAGTGTACCTTAAATATTTTATTTGGTATTCGCATAAGTGTTAACATATGACTACAATATTAAATATACTTGCTTCGGTGGCTGCATGGTCTACGGCGTCTCTTTCGCAATAGACTAAACTGTCGACGACAGGGAAATTGGGGTTCGAATCTCGGTCGGATGTGCTGAGGGTGTTTTTTTCCAACATGATTGCCACGATTCCTATACACGCAAATGTGGGTATACTTCCTCTTAATTCAACCTCTCTCATCCCTAACTCATTAACGTAATTAGTAAGCTACATGTGTGTTTAGTTTGAACAAGTAGTAAGACGCAATGCTAAAAAAAAATTAAATAAATTGTTCGTGACGGTAACGACTCAGAATAAAATCGCACATACGAATGTTTGTTTGCCTCTCGCCAAGAGGAAAGCGGACGTAATTTGTTGTTTTGCCCAACACACGTCTTGCACTTTCTCTAGAGTGCGCAGAAGCAAGGTTATAACATCGGGGGCGGGGGAAGAAAAGACTAACAAGCATCCGAGGCGGGTATCAGACAATTGAAAGTGAACCTGCGTGGATGACCTGGTGACCCAGATATTAAATATAAGCTCCCTTTGTGCACCCCTCCCCCGTACCATCAGGACGATGTGGAGTTGCTCCGCTGTCGTGTCCCACACATGACGCTGTGTGTCGCCTCAACAACTACACAGTACACATTTTCTTAGGAAGAGTCTTTTAAAAAAATATCTATGTTGACCGCAATAAAAAGAGGTCCGTGAAGTTGGCAGCACCACTAAAAAAAGTGTTCACATTTTACACTACTTGTTAGTGTAAGCACAGAGAAAGTTCTCTGTGGTGGGAAAAAGTAGCTCTTGTACATTTAATTGTACATTAAAAACGAAACATGGGAGATCGAATCCATCCTCAGGTTACGGTTATAGCGCATCAAGTATTATATTAGTGCATTTGAAAAATTGCACCTGTACAAAGAAATTGAACCCAGGACGCTTGGTGCGCCACTCGTAGTTTAGGGCAGAGTCTGTTATGGATGTGTGGGTATCACCGGTTACAACGAACTATGATTATACAACAACCATCAACGACTTTAGGTCTGCTTTAATACACTGACAATTACTGTACATGAAAGCGAATAACACGGAAGAAAGCTAACACTTGTACAATTGTACTGTGCGTAGTGTACATTACATATTGTACATAAAGCCACACCCAAGTCACCAATGGCTGCGGTATCAATGATAGCCTCAACAGGAGCAGATGAATTCCACACATCCTTAAACTCACTGAAGAATGACTTTGAACATGGGAAGAATCCTGGACCGCTCTGTGGTAGAGTATTAGCACGCTAAGCCAAGGGTTCTGGCTTCAACTCCCGTAACCCGGTATTATTTCTCAAATTTAAGGATATATCAATAGTGTTATTTTAAAATGAATTTATAACTCCATCTAAAGTGACAGCTGCGGATCATGTGACTTCACGTATGAATACGTGGAAGTAGATGAAGTAGCTTTTCTACCTGTCAGATAAGATAAGATTATTCTTGTGAAAAGTAAGTCGAAGCTTTCTCCCCAAGCTTCATGAAATGGACCGAGCCTGGAGGAAACTCCCCCAGAGACACCTTACGAGTCTTCATCGTGCCCAGAATCTTATTCTGGAATGTATTATACCCCTGGTGGTCCATGGTCCCCCCAAAGGGAGATGCAATGAACCTGTTCTATAAATCCCCCTTGAAACTATTTACATGTTTGAGGTTTTAGGTGATATTATTTTTCTAAAACCCGAACAGGTGGTAAGACGCGGTGATAAAATATTAAACACTTTGTTCTAACCGTCGTTGCGTGCGATTATGCACAACTCATGTCTTATTTTTAAACACTTTCATAGCTGATGTCACTTTGCTATACAGCAGGCACATGTACTTAAAATTATGATTTTAATTGGATTAACAATAAAAATGTGATTACAACATTGCAAAATACTATTCTAATGATATAGGGGTAAAATTGTTAACATTTGGTCAGTTATTGATGCTTTAACACGAGAATTAGTTTCTAAAAATGTAAAACTTTGCAATAAAATAAACAATAACATATTGAAAAACAGCAGCACATAATAAAATAATCAGTAGTTTATTATGAGTAAAAGATTTTCATGCCCTTGAATCTACCCATGTGGCTGTTTTCTTAAACACATTGCTTGTTTACACGAGGAAGGTAATTCTAATCACGCAGCCAGTTAGTCTAAACTAGGAGGGCTATTCCAAGGGGGAATGGGGTGATTAAAACATCTAACTCCCGACTTCCCCCCTCCCCCCAAACAATATTATTAATATTGTTTCTTTAGCACCACATCTGACTACCCATTTGGGTTATACGCCTATGTACTAATTACACTAATGGTTTTAGGGATTATGAATTTTATATTTAGAGGAAAAGTAGCCGCATTTACGTGGAGAGAAATTGGAAAACCATTTTGAAAAACTCCCCCTCATTACACCTGACTGAGATTCGAACCTTGATCTCCCCATCATCAGTAGTCTAGTCTACTGCGAGAATAGCGCCTTAGACCACACGGCCACCGAAACGAGTAAAAGGTGTTTAAAATCCATTGAAAACAAAATAACCTGAGATTAATACTGTACTCGGATAAAGGTTAATTCACACTTTCACCGAAAAGAGAGCAAAGCGAGTTTGAATGACGCAATTAATATGCCAACAGAATTGAATCATGACAGCTCTACAGCGCATGCGAACTTATTTTGGTCTGTTGGTTTTGAAATGTGATTAGAGTCTACCGCTTAAAAGTTCTCGAACAGAGCTGATCAAGCGGAAACGAGTTGCACTGTAGAAAAGCGTCTCAAACCGATGTGATTGGTTTAGGGCTGATCACGTGACCACGTCTCTGTCGGTGTCAAGGTTTGTGATGGCGGCCCGTGAGCCCCAGCATATCGAGCTCCCCAAGGGGACCCGAGTACCTTCACATGCCTCGTTGAGCATTCCACTAATCAACACCCAAGGTCAATGTTGTGCCAGATGTGTTTTGTCATGACAGACATCTCACACGTGTTCGATCGACCGCGGGCACAGTCCACACTTACAAGAATACCAACAGACTCACAATTATATACCTCAGTCCAGCACAGTATCGCTGTGTAAAAACGACCTCTTTAATTAGAACGTTCGACACGATAGTTGCTAACGCGGTGATGAAAAGGAGTTTAAAGAACACTCATAAATGTGTAGAGCGGATGTGTGACGCCAGGCCGCGTGATCACAAAGAGTCCTGATATGTTCTAATGGCTACCACAGTGTTGACGACGACCCAATTAACGTGCTAATCGATAGTAAGAATGAACGTCTTTGCGTGGAAGTTACAGATGGTACTCTCACCAACAACCTTCCGCGGTGGGGTAGGCCTAACCGCAAGTTTGTGTAGGGGACCAGGGGGAGAGGGAGCAAACTAAGATTAGGCCTCTCGCTCCCAGTGGGGCCTCCTGGTGACAGGGTGTAGGGGGTACACAGTGGTTACAAATCATAACTCTTAATATAAAAGGTGTCCATAAATTATTCACCCCATTTTAAGCCTTAATAAATTGATTAGTTTAAGAACTCTCTTATTTACCTAAGTAGAAATAAACTCACCCGTGTTTATTTCAGGTCAACTCATCTCAAAACAACTGCACAAGATTTGACAACGCAGAAGAAAACCAACAGCCAATAGAGAACAAGAAGAATACGAAGATAGCCTTCCGCACCACAAACAAAATTCAACTGGTGGCATGTGAGTTGGCACCACTTGGAACACTGGTCGGCGATTGTCGCCCTGTTTTAACGAGACCATAAACACGTGAATAACCAAGCAGTCGCCGAGGGTGCGACAGTCGCCCTCATGGACAACGCCACAAGTCGTCAATCGATAGTGGGCAACTTGTGAGCGACTGTTGCCAAGCTGGGCTACTCGTTGCTTCACATGAAACCCCTCTCAATCTGCCTCCATGTTGTTCTAGCGCCGCGTCCTACCACCCGTTCGAGTTACACACCTATGTACTAATTAAGCTAATGGGTTTAAGGACTAGGAAGGTTTCATTTAAAGGATGTACATCCACATTTGTGTGGATCGAGAGGAGAAAAACCACCATAAGTGCACCCAAGCGTGATCAAACCCCAATCTGTGCGTCTTTGGCACTCTAGTGTAACAAGAGAGTAGCGCGTTAGACCAGGCAGCCACCGAAGCGTGGTGCCTGCCTCCATGTTAATCGGCCAGCGATTGTTGCCAAGTGAGAGACGACTCTGAATGTGTGTTCTTGTTGAGGTGGGTTATGATATGGTCTGCCCGATAGTCCGCCTCTCGCGCACGGTGGTGTTCCAAGTCTCGCCCGATACCCGGGCAGTTGCGGCACGAGTGCGTACAAGCCGGTTCAAATAAGCGAGGTCAGGTAAACACAGTAATAAACCACCGCGAAGCCGTGTTTCTTAGAGCGAGACGCTTGTTGCTTGTGTTTCAGACGAGAATCTCTCACAGCCCGGTGGCCACCGTTCCTACCGTAATCGTGGAGGGGAGAGGGAAGCTCGACATTACTAGAGCGCTAGGAGATTTATTAACGTTAGCTTAATGTAGTCCTGGGTGCACTAAGTCTGGTCAGTATTACAAATAAATTTAGATTGTTTTTATTCTTTAGATTGAAAAATGGCACTAGGACGAGGGAATTGAACCCGGGACATTTGGCTTAATACTCCAATACTCTAACCACTGAGCTATCCAGGAATGTCCACGTGCCCAGATTCATTCTTCACTCATATTTTAAGGCAGAATAGGTTTTTTTGTTTAGGAAAAAACTCTCAGTAAATTTCAAATTAAGATATTTCAAATGACTAGGTTTAAAAAGTGACCTTCTTTCCAACTTTAATATCCAATTATGACAAAATGCTACTTACAATATTTAATTATGCAAGTAGTTTTGTGATTGCGAAATATTAATCATTTTTCTATTTCAAAAATATTGCTCAAATACTAATTTTGCTCCTTATATGACATTTTTTCATGTTATGTTAAGAACTTGTGAATGTGAGGAATGCCAGGCCTCCACCGTGGTTCGGATCTCACGTTAACCTATAAGTCCTAAATTTCAATTCACAATCACCCTACCATTACACATGTAGCGTGTTTTACTATTTACAAATTATATATATATTTACACTTAAGGGTACAACTATCATACATCAATATACATGTACA
>CABFOW010004963.1:35817-48651 GCA_902141385.1 Timema californicum | reverse complement strand
TACTGTATAATGCAATGTCAGCAAACCAAAAGTTAGGAGCATGTTAATTTTATTTGCTTAAAAAAAATCTAATTTAAGATAATTTCTCAAAAAGTTTGTATCTTCAATCCAGATTTGAGTTGAGTGAATAAATATTTTCAAAATGAAACTAATACTAGTGTTTATAAAATAAATTAAGACTACAAGCTCTGCACATTTT
Organism: Timema californicum; assembly: GCA_902141385.1. NCBI lineage: Eukaryota > Metazoa > Arthropoda > Insecta > Phasmatodea > Timematidae > Timema > Timema californicum. Next base: position 48,452 of record CABFOW010004963.1, on the reverse strand, counting down.
ACTCTACTAGGCCTTATGCTACAGACAAATTTACAAACATTTGTAGATATATAGTTTTATTATTTTTAATTGGACATAAAAATGTATTAACAGATTCAACGAGTTTTCTAAAACTCAATTTTTTGTTTTTGGAATATGAAATTAGAACCGTGATGATATTAAAAAATATTGAGCACCTAAATATTTAGTTCCTTCCCTCATTTATAAAAAGATACTCTTCAATTTTAAGAAAATCAGACAAAATAGGTTATTTAATTATTTTTTTTAAATTCATACATATTTTTTAAAATGGCTATTGTTTTAGTTTGCCCACTCATTGAACCGGTATTCAATATTAAACCAATAATAGATAAATGTGCTTTGTTACTTTTTGATGTTCAAACTTGAAATAAGTATGGATTATGTTTAATTCGGGCACTCCTAACATCAGAATTGTAGTCCAGATGTACATCTATTATCTTCTTCTATATGTGTGTGTATAAATAAATATATATTTTTGTCCCATGTCTTACTACCTGTTCAGGTTATAAGATCTTTCTTCTATATTGATTAAATTAAAAGTTTGTGTATCTGTCTGTCATGAGCGTTGCACAATATCTATCGCATGCAGAGGTCTAAAATTTAAAAATTAATAGCTTCTATGCATGAATATGTGCGCCTCAAAGCTGGAATTTTAAAATTAGGATTTTATTATTTTAATTTAGTTAAAACTGAATCAGAAGAAATAAAGTAGTTATATTTTTTCTGTCTGTTTGAAGCAAAGAAAAGCATCCCCTTGGTACTTCTGCTAGTTAAAATATAAACTAGTCAGTTCTCATGGGCATCTATCAATGTGGTTGAAATCAAATCATAAAGAACAATTAATTGCATAACTGTTTTTCTTAAATATTCTTATACATTTATCAAAACTTAATTGATTTTCTAGTCTATTCATTAAAAAGAGGCTGTCACTCTTAATAATAGAGTTTATGTAAACAAAGGAAAAATGGCGCCAAACAGCTATTTTAAATTAAACATTGTAAAGAGAATAGAAGGGCAAGGCCTGCATACTTAGCAGAAAACTGAAGGATCTCAATGTTCCCAATAAAAATACAATTTTCGGGGTACATCAGTCCCATTCTTCAGAAGAAGAGAATAAAACGCCAACTGGATTTTGGCAGCATGGTTAGAGGTAGATCATGGTCACTTAGATACTGTTGTTGCCTGTTTCTTGATTTCTTTGCTTGGATTTTGTAGTTACCTGTTCAAACTTGTGTCTTGACTCTTGGTAAATGGATAGAATGTTGTATTTTTTATATATAATTATCAGTTATTATTTTATTATATATATATATGATTGACTGGTGTAAGTAGGCCTGCTTGGAAGAAATAAAGAGATGGTTATCTAAGGTTGAGACCAGAAGGGTGCCTGGATTTGGTTATTTATTGGTGTGCAAGTTCCCACCTTTAAAACTGGGAAGCATTGAAACTCTTGGGGAGGGCTCATATTACTCTATTACTATAGTATTAGTTAAAATCTGCATTATACATTTTGGCATTAAGTGCTACTGGTTTGTTATGTGTGAAAGGTGATGAAATTAGGATATTGTAGCCTGTATTCAGGATAAATATGAGTTTGTTTAGTCCTTCATAATACTGGGTAGTGAACAATATGTCATTAGAAAGTTGTTTCTCCATAGGCTCTTGATTGGATAGGATCTGTTAATTTGACTGTTGACTATGTGTTTAGGTATCATCAGGCTGTGAAAGCCTTGAAAAAGTTGTTGACATTGCTTGTTAAGGTCTTCTTCCTCGGAACATATACGTTTGGCTTTGCTCTGGTAGCTAGTCTATAGGGTAGGGAGCATTTTACATAAAGAGGAAGGTTTCTTTGGAAATGGAGATACTGTTGATGATTGATGGGCTTGGTGTGGACTTTGGTGTTTATGTTTCCCTCATAAAGGTCCAATTCTGATACACCTCGAAAATTTCATGATTATGTTTTGTTGGTTTTTAATTGTGAACTTTGAGGCCGTCAGTTTTTGTGTATACGCCTTGCCCTTCTACCCTCTTTTCAATGTTTAATCCTAATGATAAAGTTTCTAAATCCCGTTGTTGAAGCTATGTATCATAGCTAGGGAATAGTCAAGATCAATCCTGGTAGCATGTGTTATGTTTTAAAATGTGTTTATTATAAAGTATGGCTGTGATGTGAAGACTAGTTTATGGATATTGTATTTTATTTGTAATGTTTAAACTTTTTTTTTAAAGCAATCTGTGAGCTCAAGTTGTAAAATGATGATAGGACACCTGTACACACTTTTGTGTCATTCACCGAACTAAAATGATGATGGCTAATGCATTTGAAACTTTTATTCTTCTCCTGACTATTACTGTAGCACATTATTGTGTTTTACTCTAGTTATATTTATTGTTGTTGGTGGCTGACCCACAAAACCAGGTCATAGGTATAAATTACAATATGACCAACCTGCTTCAGCATAATACTTTAATTAGAAATAATCATTTACAGAGAGACACAAACAAATTAGTTAGAACCAATAGACAATTTGTTTTCTACTTGTAAAAATATACATGTTTAGGTGATTTTTCACCATCTTCAAGTCTGAGAAAAACCAGTGTTATTTCAAATTAATGTATAACTATTGTAGATGATCAACAATATGCGTCTTCTAGGTGTATTTATACATATTGTTGATCATTTCACTAAAAATTATTACATATAAAAACAAAATTTCACAAACTTTCCAATAATATGAATTAAAATCAATCATCTTTAATACAAATAAGGTATTTATAAACTTGTTAATTTCTCTTAACCATTTCCATTTATAATGTTTAATTTTTTTAATTCATAATTTTATTACATTTTTTATACATTTATTTGAAATTACATTGGTTAACCTCAGACTTGAAGATGGTGAAAAGTCATTGAAACATGTTGTCATCATAGAAGAAAACCTAAAAGGTATATAAAATAAGGAGAAGGGAATAAAAATAATAATCTAGATGATATAACCTTACTATCAATTAAAAATAACAAGTTTTATCAGAATTGTTTTATAAAAATGTAAATTAAATAAAGCATAAATTAATAGATTAGGTACATTGCACAAGGAAAGATTAAGATCATAGTAATAAGTTTATACAAAGTTTCGAATAGACTTAAATGTATTTAACGTTTATATAAATATTGAACTGTATGGAGGATAAATTTCAGAATCATATTTAAAATGTTTTTTTCAAATAGGACATTTTATGTGTTTACTTTGTTAACACAGATATATTTTAGCACGTTAATTAAAAATCAACAGCCTCAAACAATATTTTTAATACTAAAACACTCCATTATAGTACCAGAAATGTAATATCTTGGTTTGCTGATAACATTTTTAAACAAAACTGGCTGACAAAACAAATCATTATTAAATTCATATGGCTAGCGAACAGATTTCTACAGTAGTACAATCTATTGTTATATATCAAAACTTTATTTTGAGAGTTTTTATTCTGTGGTTGTGTCAGGTTTCACCCTACTTATGTTGTGGGACAGGCACCAACTTCCATGAATAATAGTTTTTATAGTACCTCACATACTTTATAGCCAATCACTTAATTTTGCAAACAATGTATTACATATCCAATATATAAATTATGGAAAGCATTATTTCTTGCTGTAATCATTTACTGAAGTGATAATTTTTTGTGTTTTATTCTCACAATAAAAATTATTTTTAAAATGTTTAATGATTTGTTTATTACTTTTTCCTGTATTTTTTAGCCTCTGTGCCTTATTTTTTAAATGTCCATGCAATAAATTAACACCCCTGGCGTTAGGATCATTTATGTAGTTCAGTTGTCTTACTATAGTTAATGACCATGGGGGGAGGAGTTGGGATTAACCCTCCCCCCCTCCTGAAATTTTCCCAAGTTTTTAAAACAAATCTTGAAGATGGCATTCTATTAAACTTAAAATATTTTATAGAGGTATTCACTTTTCAAAATATTTCCAGATGAATATCACTTTAAACGGCTTCTATAGGCATCCTATTTTTAAAAGAAATATTTGTAGGGGGCTACTCCAAATAGCTTCTATATACATATAATATAAAAAAAATACACGCCAGGACCATTCCAAATGATTTATAAAAGCATTCAATTTTCAAAAATGTGTAGCAGGAAGACCACTTTCAATAGCTTTTTAGGGGCATCTAATTTGCTAACATTAAATGGGGGAGAAAGGGGTAGTAAGTCCCTAAGAAAAGTTTTTGTTACTTGCCCCTTCCCCCTGCTCTCAACCTCCCTTTACCCTCTTGCACAAATAAAGTTCTGCCACTACTGTTAAATAACAATGATCTTATTTATTAATGTTTATTAGTAAGTCTTAGCATGATGTCATAAACTTACAATTTTTAAATCCCACCTCCCCAAAATTAAATTTTCCCTATGCCCATGTTAATGATACGACAGGACTAATGTTTTTATATGTATTTCTATTTTTGCTAGGCTCCTTGTGAAAATGTATGTATGGCCAATAGTCTCTTAAATTTAGGTATATGCATTTAGCACCTAGGCCCGGCTTTAACTTCTCAGGCGTGACTTTTATCAATTACTAAAATCTTTCCTGAGGGTGTCTTGGTTTCTGTAGTGCAGTGTTCAAGTCTGTAAATGAATTTAACATTTATGATGACTGATGGCATTGCACACACTGCAGCACACGTCATAAAACTAAAGATGCCAGACACGCTAGAGTGGTAAAGGGAGGACTACATGGGCTAACGCCACAAGGCCTACACAGATTGTTGCAGTAAAAATATTTAAATTATAGCTCTTTAGAAAGGAGTCATAATAAGATATATTTATTTAAAAAAAATCAATTTGATTTGCCAACTTTTCTTTCTGACAACATATTAATTACAAATGGCTAGTGTTTGTTCTAAACAAATTTAATCTATTCTGATGAAAATGTTTCTATAATTAAATAATATCTTAAACATAGAGCTTTAATTTTATAGAGAAAATATTAATACCAAGATGTTAAAAGTGAAATATTTGTTTAATTTTGGGCTTCACATTTTTTTTACAGCCTCAGTGCCTCTACAGCTGTTAGCACCAAGCAATAAAATCCCATTTTTTGGTAAAAAAAATTAACAAAAAATATATCAAATTTTTAAGATTACAACGACCATAACAAAACAAGAGTAATGATTACCATACAAACAGATAAGTTGGTCTGGCTAATGTTTTAAATACATAATTTAATCAATCACGATTTCTAAATATCTTTAAAATCAATTAGGCCTTTAACATTGTTTATCCAACACTTTTGTAACAAACATGAATATTTGTATAAGCCTAAATAAAAATTCAATACAATTTATGCATGGTTTTAAAACTTAAAGTGTGTCTAGGCTCTTGGTAAGGGTCGCAGGACATGTAGAGGTACATAAGTGATCATGTGATTTTAATGCCTATATGAAAGTAAATAATCCAAATATATATGTAAGTAGTTTAAATGTATAAAAGTGTTATAGTAATTTTACAATAATGGAAATTGATAAAAAAATAAACTAAGTGCGAGTTTCATGAAGAAAACACTGGATTCGTCCCACATTTTTCCTCTTTCCATAGGTGAACCTTCTTTGTTAAATTTGCCCCTTTTTTAAAATCATTGCTATAAAATCATTTAGACATTGGGCTTCCTCATTGTTAAACAAAACCTATTTTACCTGCCTTGGTGTCCGCATGATCTAAGGGATCTCTCTCCCGATAGAGTTGACTGCCGATAATGGAGATTGGGGTTTGAATCTCAGCCAGGTGTACTGAGGGTGGGTTTTCCTAAATTATTTTCCACTCTCTCTCCACACAAATGCAGGTACACTTACTCTAAATTAAATCTTCCTCATCCCTAACTCATTAGTGTAATTAGTACATATATGAGTAAAAGCTATAGCTTATTTTGTTTACTCTACCAACATTATGCTTGCTGACTTAGTTTATTGTTGCAGCATTGTGAAAGCAATTGCTTTTTATCATATTCATACCACACTACTAGTCTTGTTGAATATCTTCTGTGACCTTTGAGTCATGGTTATGATAACCTCATTTAGTCATTTGACAATAATTAATAAATAAGAGTTCAGCACATGGAGGCTATCAAGAGATCACATTTCTTCAAGAGAAGACAAACATTATTGTCAAAACCTGCTAAAGGTTAGAAATCATCTAGTGCTGTCACCTTTCCCAAATTTAAAAAAAGTTTTTACAATAGGGATGTTATTGCTATATTTGTATTAAAATTGGATGCTTCCAGAAGCATTAGGGAGGTTCTTTTTTATGGATCTCGTGTCTTACAAATAGTTTGTTCTGAGCATTTTACACCATTGTGGTAGGGATGAGGAAAGTAGGATTTAGAGGAACTGTACCTGCATTTGTGTTAAGAGAAAGTGGAAAATCAACTTGAAAAATCCACCCACCAGGATTTAAACTCCAATCGTTTGTCACCAGTGAACTAGATGCTATATGAAACACTTTTGTCCATTAGGCCCAAATATTTTTAAAAATCTATTTTCTAAATGTATTATTAGGTATGCCCACCTATTCTTAGTCTCAAAAACATTTAAATGTTCAATGTTTATCACTCAAAGCTGACCTACTCACAAAACTTATAGTGGAGCATATTTTGTGTACAAGGGTATGTCACACATAAAATGTTGTAAAATAAAATACGGTACCTTATTGGCCTACATAGTGAATTTAATTTGAATTATTGTGAAATACATGATTTTGTGTCTGGTGACAAATAGAAACATTATTAGGAGTGTCCTTTGTATGACAATATGTGTACAACATTTAATTTGAATTATTGTAAATCACACGATTTTATTGTCTTTGGTGAAAAGTGGAAACACTATTAGAGTGCCCTTTCTATCACAATCTATATCTTTAATATATTGTTAAAATGTGGTATGACCCTACAAGTGATGGTACATGGTTTAATTTAATGGGATTTCTTTCTGAACACATCAGAAAATGCATAAGGTAAATTGATGAGAACTCTTCATTAAGTACTTCAAGTGTGAAAGGGGGATGATATAATGTGTGCAGTAGGAGCCGAATCACAAAATAAAACGCCATGAATTCACAGCTAGATTATTCTATAATGGTTATAGTTTTATGACCTTGTGCGGTGGCGGGTGGTTGAGGGCTTATTCATCAACTTGTTGTTGCAATGTCATCACATCCTGATGATTCACCTATCATATTGATGACTCAAGCCTCATCCTCATGTAATTTATGTTCTTCGCAGCAATGGGGGCGATAGAACCTATATTATGATTTAGAAATCATATAGGAGAGCAAACCTAACAAATAATATACTATTTGGTTTGAAAATACTGCGTGTAGTGTTTGCTCCCGCTTTTATGCAAAGTTTGTGAAAATCCCATTTGATTTATTCAAAAAGTATGTTTTTTCACTCTAATAATTTTCTATTAAATACGTTTTATTTATATTTATAAAGGTTTTAGTGTAAGTATGTTTAACTGTTGGCACCTATTTTCAATGCGTTTTTTTTTAATTGCAAACAATGAGGATACTTAGTACAAACTCTAGTTTGAGGATGATCAATATCTTAGGGAACTAGTGTGACCAACATGAATGAGTTAATATGGCTATAACTATTGTCCCAAACTTAGTTCAAAAGGTAGGCGCTCACATCACATCTCTATTAGAATAACCTAGATGCGTTTCTGCGTTCTCTAATCTCTATTATCTTGTTATTTGATTCATGGAATTCCTGAATTAGTCTCATCCTAAACAAAGCATATTAGAAAAATGACAATAAATCTATTCTAGTCAAGTAATAAAATAAATATTAATATTTATTATAATATTATCTAACTAATGAACAAACAATTAGTTTATTTTTTTGAGCTATGAGCAATATGTAATGTTAAAATTAAAAATCTAAGTTTTAGATGGAATTAACCGAATTCATATTTTACAAAGGTGACTTTTTGTTCTACAAACATTGACTAATGCTACATTCGTACATGAGAGTGGTTTAGTAAAGTTACTATTGAGTGCTCCTCTACTAAATTTACTGTTGAGTCTACATTCATACAATTCTCTTTAATCTATGACTTTTAAACCCTATCCCTATTATATATCTTTGCGTAGCCTAATTGGGGAAGGGAAAGTTTATTGCTGTATTTATTATGAAATTTTAGTAACGATACTTGCGTTTTAACTAGGACGCTTATATATATATATGATGGTACGGTATTTGAACAGTTTTATGAAAATAAATTTACACCTGAATTTGACTTTTCATGCTATAAATATAACATTATTAAATAAAATCTGTTTTCATAATTGCCCAAAAGTAATCATAATATTATATATTTTATTAATTATTAATATATTATTCAGTATTTATTCAAACAGAGAGGTGGTTCGGTAATATTTCAACCATGCGTGATAACACTTTTTGGAACATAAAGAGGGCCTATTGTTAAGACCAGAGAATTTGAAGACCCTAGACACTGGAACCGAACTGAACAAAAAAATAGTGGAAATAATGCATGCACATAGATATTTTGATAAAGGATCAGAAACAAAAATTTTTTTAACTAAAAAGTACTTATTTGAAGAGCCAAATTATGATTCTGTATTTAAATATTTTACTCTGATTTCGGTTTAGATAAAACACACTAATTTTGTAACTCGTTCTATATTGGTTTGATTTGTTTAAAAATATATTCACTCATGCGCATATCATAATGAGCAGCCTCAGTCTGAAGTTTTAAGCAAAAAAGACACAACAGAAAATACGTAATGTTTGATGAGGTGTGAACTCTGAAGAATAAAAAGTGAGAAGATGCTATATAGCCTACTTTCCTTGTCTATGAACACAGTCTACAATAGAATCATAGCTAAAAGAGTGACAAACAGGTTGCGTTGTGTGTGGAAAAGATAAGGGTTTGTTTACATTTTAAAATTTATCTTATATACACTACGTCGTCATGATAATTTGCTATGATTTAATTAAAAGTGATTTAAAGTTATTTCAAATGCAAGTAATTCTCAAGAACTTGTTTGATGACTCATTGTGGCAGACCTATGTATGGAATGTTTCTGGTTCAATTTGAGTAACTATACAGTTTTCATAATTGCGATGAATGTAATAGTTCCTGTTCCCAAGCCAAGGCATACACCTTCCCCACATATAAATTCGGTTCCTATATTAGAAACACCCCTTAAGAAACCCGTTCCTTTGCCACGTCACAAAGGTACAAGTTTGACTGATAATGTTATTAGTAAAGAGACAATTATTGGAAATGATGAGGTATGTCAAGAAAATCAGGTTATTCCATTGGTCCATGGTAGTTTAAAGGGAGGTACAGAAATGGACACACCTAAAACTACTTCAAAAAATTTAAGTGATTCTATGCAAATTAAGGGAAAGTCTGTTATCGAGAGTACACGTAATGTCAGTTTACGGCTAGAGAAATCTGTTCGTAGTATAATATCGAAACGTAGGACTGTGCAGCAAACCTTTTTAGATAACCATAGTGTCAAATTTGAACGAAGTCAATCCCTTCCTTCTGAGAATATTTTTCAGTCAATTTCATTTCATTCACCATTCACTACAGAAGAAGAAGAAAGTAAGAAAGCTGAAGATGATTATGGTGTACCTCCCCCTATTTACCCTCCTCCACCACTACCCGATGAGTCCGTCTATGATGAACTTCAGTCTGTAATCTCAGGCCATTCTAGTAGCTGCAATGATCCTTACTCTAGTCCGTCTGACTCGTGCATTGATACTGATTCAATATATGAGGATATTTCATTTGTGAAAAGTCTAGGTTCTAGCAGTAAGTCACCGAGTCGAACTTCAAACTCCTTTCCAATGCCTAGCTCCATTAGTCCTACACAGAAAAAACAAATAATTGATATAACCAATAAAAACATCATCAAACCTGGTGCTCGCTCTGACTCATGGAGTTTTTTTGATACCATTTCAAATGATGATTTATATTCAAATGTTAGTATTATAGCTAACGGTTCAGATATTGATGATAGGAGTTCCATATACAGCAATGTACCTAACACAGAGTATGGTTCAACTACAGGTTGCCCTACAAGTTCTGAAAGTGTGTCACCATCTTTGCTTAGTGATTTAGAAGGGCTCCAATATAACAGCAGTGATGATGAATCTTATAGCACAGTGAACTCACAATCTCATTTGTCAGTACAAAATGAATTGTACGAAAATTGGAATCTTTCTAGTGTATCAAGTATATTGTCCGTTCCTTTGAGATCTGCTCATGAAAAGAGAACGCTACCGTCCCAGTCAGTTATTTTTGAATTTGACCCTTTATTTGAAAACTCTCCACTTAACCGTGATACATCAAACAAAAATGTTAATAAACTTTTGTCAACGTCAAACACACACCCCATTTCTAATAAAATCCTAACCTCTTCTTATGGTAAAATAAATAAAGTAAGTGCCCAGCAGCATCCAACAACATCATCTTTAACTGAAGAAGGAATTTCTCTAATACCGCCAGTTCCTCCGAGAAGATTTGACTCCATGACGGTTACCGGCTCTGTAAAAGATGAAATTGTTTCTCAAGACATGTTGAAATTAGATCCTCTTGCTCAGCTAAATCAATCTTTAGAGCATGTTAAATCAGTTGATAAACTTTCTGTACCAGAAGCTAGAACTTCTGTTGATAAATCGTGTCAAGCAGATTCTACTTTAGAGACAGAAGAGACAGATAGTAATATTATCACATCCACACCTACTGCACAGCCAGAGATCCCTACCACCACACCTGTCGACAGTGTTCCCCCCAAACAACGCTTGGCAAGATGGTATAGTATGAAACGTGCCCTTCAACTAGTTACAGACAATCCAGCCTGGTCTTCTCCTATGATCGCTCGACGTAACAGGAGCTCTGGGGCAGATAACGCTGTGTTCTACAATGACAAGGACAAGTCGACAAATATCACTCGGCCTAATTTGTTGCTTCACAAAGTGTCTCCTTACAGTGGGTCATTATTTAGGTTGACCGGGACATCTGACCGTAACAAAGAGTTGGCACAAAGGTGGTGTGTTTTAGCGGAGGGGAAACTTTCTTGTTTTCAAGATAAAACTGCTTCAGAAATTAAAGAAGTTGTTCCATTAGAAAGCATCATGAGTGTTAATGTCGCTGCAGATTACAAACCAAGGTAGGTTGCACTTAATGAGCATTTTTATAACCAACTTATATAGGCTAAATACAATTTTTTTATGACAAAATAGGCCTGTATGGCCATAGGCCTTTTTGTATTATATTAGGGGAATAGGCTTGGGCTATCCCTACTATTTATTCTGTCTGTTAACGGATATGTTAGGGATATGTATTTTTTTTGTATCTTACATTTTTTTTTATCACATAGACTAGGCCTACCTTATAGGCTAGTTTTAACATTAAGTTTTAAGTTAATTCTACATATATTTCTGACATTAATTTTGAGGTTAATTTTGAACTAAACCATAGTCAGTGACTGGTATAATAAACATCAAGCACTAGACATTAAATTCATGTCTGGATATTTGGTAGAGAAAGTGTACCATCATTGGTTTGGAGCGAAAGTAGAAAAGTATTTAGGAAAAATCACTCTCATTCAGAAGGTACACCTGAGCAGGATTTGAACCCCGATCTCCCCGATTGACAGTCTTGTCTATTGCGGGAGGGATGACTTAAGGCATACGGCCACCAAAGCGAGTAACCTTGGTGTTGAACATATTAAAAAAATAAAAACATGACATCATTAAAGATAACCTAGTCTAGTTTATGGCAAATTATAATTGTTAAGAAAAATGCACTAGGCCTAAAATTTGTTTTGTAAAGGAAATGGAAAACTATTCTCATGTAAAAGCCATCCCCCCCAAGTGCTCCCAGTCGAGGTTAAAACAATAATTGTAGTCTGCTGGGTCATATTCATGCATGCCTCTCACACACACTAACACCGAGCTGCTTAACAACATTTATAAAATAGTTGATATTAGAAGTTATACTCCCTGTTCAGTGCTACTGGTGATGAAATTCACTGCTTTGAGTTGAGTGTCTCATGGAAGGGTCGCCATTCCGTATTTGGATCTCCTTCTACAACAGATCGAAGAGTATGGATGCAGAAAATCCTTGAGTCACTTACAAAAGTATTTCCGATGAGAATTTCTTCAGACTTCACCCGAGCTGGCTGGTGTTTTTTGAAGGTAAATTAATTTGTTTCCATTGTTGTAGCTATTAAAATTACCCATATTCTGATTTTCATAGGAAAGGCCTTCCTTATATGTCAACTAGAAAAGCTACTAAATATACCCAATGCTGGGATTACGATCAACTTAATTTTCTCCTTGTGTTTTTAAATTGAAGCCATCACAATACATTAAATTTAACGTTAACTTAATGTTCACTTAACTTAAAAGTTGTCCAGGGTGAACTTTTACGTTAAATGAACGTTAAGTGACGGTACCATGTGTTCTAGCTAGCCAATCATGTTGCGAGTGATGTCAACAGGGCTATTTAGTACTTCATTTTTTTGTGTATGGTATGATGACAAATTCTTGTGTACATTCCCCC
>CABFOW010004963.1:10413-35798 GCA_902141385.1 Timema californicum | reverse complement strand
TCCCCCCCCCCCCCCTGTGTTTTTTAAACTCTTTAAGACGTAACCGCTTCTTACACTTTAATTTTTTGTAAGCTTCTATTGCGAGTATTTGCAGCCTAATCAACCCTAAATGCTTGGGTTTCATTTTAGTGAACAATTTGTTTTCATACTGCCAAATTCACTGGCGGTGCTTTGCTCGAGTTGTTATGTTAAGTTATGTGAATCCTGATGACACAATAATTTATTTATGTTGAGTAAACCTTAATTGGAAGTTGTGTTAAGCGAACATTAAGTTCATCGTAACCCTGGATAAATGTATTCCTCATACATCAAGTAATGTGATCTGCAGTTTTCACTTTTGGTAGATAATATCAATACCTATGTAGTAACACTAATTATATAGTAGGCTCCCTAACATGTTATCACTGTTGACAGCAAAAAAAGCCATTAAATTTGGACTAAAAATCTATTGTATCCATCAATAGTCTATTAATCTATATTACTACTGTAATCAATACTGTAAACACCTAGAATCTCTTGTCGACTTTACTGAACTAAGCCTAATTGGTTCCACTTTTCTTACCAAAGCCAATCTTTTTAAAAGTGTCTTGATTTTTCCAGAGAATATGTTTTAAAATGCATTAAATATATAACCACAATGTAGCAATACTATAAATCATGTTAAATTACGTATAGCTTACACATTTCTTTTTTTAGGAAGGGGTCAGTGGATTATGGAATTTGGCATGGATTTTACTCCACAAACGAACTTTGTTTTATTGTCTGACCAATGGAACACTGCAAGAAGCTGATCTGAGGAAAGCCATTTGTACAGGTGAGTCTGCCCAAGCCTTTAATTTAAAAATGACTGGCACATTTTAATGGTTTTTAAAACTTTTCTTTTTATTCCGACTTAAGGTTAACTTGGACTGAAAGGAGAGGTTGAGATATATTTAAGACACCATACTTTTCAATCTTGGAGCTCAAAATTCTAAGTATATGTTCACAAACTTTGAAAAAATATAGATTATTTTCTTTATAAGTTTATTCATATACTTTTATAATTTCAGAGTAAAAATACAAAATTTTCGGTAAAAAGATTAAATCATGGGTTACTACATTTTAAATTGCCATACTTTATATAAAAAATGTAATCAAGTTTGCTGGAACTATTAAAACAAGTTTTTATTTGTTTACACCTAAATTATGCTCTTAATTTATTACCCTTTTGCATTCACATTCATGAAGTTTTGTCTTGTGATAAACAATAATATTTAAATATTATACTTTTCATCATGCTGTGGGTTAAGATAGAAATAGTTTTTGAGTTCAAAAATTGAAGAAAATTGACCCAAGTGATTAGTTTCTGCAGACATTCGCAGACATATAAAAAAAAATCCTGAGTTTTGAATGTTTAAAAAATAGTCTCATTAAAATCTCAAATCTTTTTTCCAGTTTCTTAAGACTTCCTCTCTTTGTATTGGCATAAGACATGTTATTGAATCAGTGCATCACAGGCATATGTGTCTACAAATTTGATAATAAAAAATAACCAAAATTGTTACTAATCCACTATGTAAGTTAATTGTTTCCATAATACAATATGCTTTGAACTTGTTTCATGACCCAGTTATGCAAGATAACAGTAATGATAGCCCGCCAGCTAAGGAGAAGGGCCCCATGCTACTGGTGGACTTTCCTGGCCAAGCGTTATATTTCCAGATGGACACTGCCCGCGAGACCACAATGTGGCGCGTGGCCGTGCGCGTGGCGGCAGTAGACAACGGACCCAACTTGGCACAACAGCAACTTACTAAAGATGATGTACCTACCATTGTGGACAAATGCGTTAACTTTATCTATGCTCATGGTAAGTTTATATTTTATTGCTAAGAGCACATGCATACTTTTAAATAAGACACATAGTCCCTACAATTGCTCCTCAAACCACACAAATACGAGTTACATGGATTTGTAGATATGCAGTTATGTTACTTCAACTTACGACTAGCAATGCCATACATCAAGCGGGACTTTAAACATATTAGACAACATTCCTATTAATCTGATGTACAGCTGACACACCTCGAGTGCAAGTTATTCTCTTATAAAGTTTTATTTCCATATGCAAAACCTGTTTAGGTTTAATTATCCTTTGAAATGAGCATATAATATGTCCACAATATATTGTATGTACATATTGTATTGTATTCAGAAAGAATTAACCACATAAGTCGATGACTTAAAAGTCTGTCTACAGAATCTGCATCCATAAGGTACATAGTCATTGGTCCTTGGCATCTTAAGAGTTTGATGCTACAGAAACAGATTGCTCTGTTTACAAAGTACTGGTCGGGAAGTCCACATCATTCTGTAGAAGTTGGATAAACTTTAACTTACAGATATATATATATATATATGTAGAACCAATCACTGTTTATTAAATATTTGATCATTGGCACACATATCAAATTGAAAGCTCCAGGCTTTGTTGCTTTGGAAATATACACATACTGAAATGATATTTTACTGTGCGGAACTATTTTTCTGAAAAACTTCGCGAAGCATAAGATCTTTATCGCTCAAGAAAAATCTGTTGGCTTCAGCTGGGTTTTGAACCCACAAACATCAGGTCCTGAGGCGACCACTCTTGTCAATATTTTCATTTGTTCTGTTAAGTCTTCCGCTCAACTCTCACATTTCTCTATTTTATATGGGTGACCTGGCGGTCTAGGGGTAAGGTGTCAGACTTCTGTGCTGGCGGCCGGGGTTCAATCCTCGGTCGCGGCAAAGATTTGTCTGATTACCAAACTCTTCCTTCACCTCTGACAAGACATCTTGTGAATGTGGGGATTGCTAGGCCTCCACCGTGGTTCGGATTCCACGTTAAAATGTAGGTACTTCATTTCATCTCACAATCACCCTACCATTACACATTAGTGTAAGTGCGTATAACCCGAACGGGTAGTAAGACGCGGTGCTAATAATAATAATAATAATAATCTATTTTATATGGTGCATGAATAGTGTGCTAGTTAACTGTGTGCTGTGTTTTCTTGTCACTATTTCAGGAAGTATGTCTGAGGGTATTTATCGGCGGAGTGGGACCAATTCAGCTGTGACTCGGTTACTAACCCTATTTCGTCAGGACGCGTGGGCTGTGCAGCTCTCCAAATCAGAATACTCTGAGTATGACGTTGGGAGTGTGCTTAAACGCTTTTTTCGTGATCTTCCTGAACCTTTGTTCACTACAGAGCTGCACGCTCAACTTTGTGAGATTGCTGGTAAGTTGGAAAATAAATGAACTTTGTTTGCAAATGTATAGTATGCTTCTCGCTGGGTTTATACTTTATAGCTTTGCAAACAAACATATAGAATATTTTCTAAATTTAAAAATGACACTTGGACTATGAAATCAAACTCAGGTCTTTTGGCTTAGTACGACAATGCTCTATCACTATGCATTGCCATTGAGCTATCCAGAAATGGTTCTGTGCCCATTATTCACTCATATTTAAGGCAAAGTCGGTGAAGGACATGTAGAAATTGTCAGCTACATATGAGTGATAATTAATTTAAGATAACACAGCCACCTTTGACCCGGGAGGGCTTTATGCTGCCATTAGTACAAGACAGGTGGTACAAATGCGCATATCATGATGGATTAAATAGTCAATATATTATATTTGTTAATTAGCGTTATAGATACTTCTAAATAAACTATTCTTTAAATTATAAAAGTTTGCTAAGCAAAATATAAAATTTATGTCTCTTTACTATTCACACTTTCACCCTCTTTCTCTCTCCTCTTTTTTTCTCTTTTACCTTTCACCATATTTTTTACAACCTATTGTTCTTTCCTTTATCTATAAAATATATGTACATTAAAGATGGGTTAAACCCACAGTTTTATGAATTGAATCCGAAATCAATATTTCTATTTTACCTGCAGATCAAGAATCTTGAATCCCAATTCAAATCTTATATAAACATATTAGGCTCATATACATTAATTCTTAAGTTGCTATAGAAGATAGAAATTATATTTAAATGTTAACATTTTTTGTTATTGTACATTCAGTTAAATTATAAATTAATGATCTTTTTCTCTTATTAAAAGTTGGCTCTGAAACAATTTCTAATTCAAAATTTAATATTAACATACATTACACCCGATTAATGAATTTTTCCAGTTCATAAATTGGGCAAATTTTTTCCCATTCCATGAACTAGTCTTTCTTCTGGACTCTTTCATGAACTGAGCAAAAAATAGGTAGTTTATGAATTGTGCAGCTCTTGTGTTGGCCAATTCATGAATTAGACTATTTAATGAACTGAGCAGCTCCAATGGTTGTCCAATTCATAAACTGGATGAGTTTTTGCCCTACCCGTGAAATGGACATAATGGACAACCGAAGAACAGGTTTGGTTTTAAGTTATTTAACTTTTAATTATTGTTTTAGAATGGAAAGTTAGGTTAAGTTATGTTTGATTATTTTAGTATAATTTCTTAAAATGAATTTCAGTTAAGCTTGCAATTAGTACAAAAAGTTCCAATTCTTGAAATAGGCAGGAGTTATTCCAATTTTTGCACAATATATATATATATTTTTTTGGTGTGATACAAGAGATATATATATATTGTGTGATGCAAGATACATTAAATCATACAAAATTTAAAATGAAATGACCAATTAATTTATTAGGGTTAATCAATTAGCTGTTTTGATTACTAGAACTATTTAAACTCTATAAGAGTTATTTGGGCTCTTATATTTTTAATTCCCAATTATTTACAATGAACTCACCTAAATATCTAACTATCTACATTATCAGAGAGTGTAGTACATCAAAATATGTTGTTTTTGCGGCAGATGGTAAGTTTGGAAACTCTCACCAAGATCTGTTAGCTCAGTACCGGCGTGCACTGGAGCAGCTACCACCTATCAACTTTGTAACAGCGCGCAAGTTGATTGGCCACTTGTACTTTATCCACGAACAGCACGAGAAGAACTTGATGCCTGTCGACAACCTTGCAGCCATCTGGGGCCCCACACTGATGCATTTAGAGGTAATAATACACAACTCTGAAACTAGGCTTCTAATAGGACACTATTGAACTCTTAAATTATAACAATTAAGAGTTTAGTCGAATTGACTATTGTACAAAGCTGAATCTTAATTTTACTACTTGTCCTGAATCTCAAATTTGAATCGGAAATAAAAAAAATAATTATGAATACAAGAGAGAATAAAAATATTATAGATTATAGAAAATAGAAATTCAAATTAAATGTTAGTATTTTTTTTAATGCAATCATTATAACATTCACACATTCATTTAAGAGTTAAACTAATAGTCTGGGGTCTGGCTTTTAAGTTTTTTGTTTAATTATGTCAAGGCTGGTTTATCAATAAGTAATATTATATTTCTAAAACCAACTTTGGTTCAATATTAATTGCAAATACTTTTTATGTTTAAAAAAATTCTCATATCTCGAATAGTCTTAAAAAATTAAGGTGTTCTATCCCTAATAATAATTTTTAATGCATTGTGAAGTGAATCCCATATGTTTAATGTTCTACTGGAGAAAGTGTACAACACAAAATTTGTGAGCAACAAGGTATTTATTAACACTTTCAACAATCATTCTGTGTTTAATTTTAGATAATTATAAGTTATATAATTTTTAAATGTGGGATAAGGTACAAGAAAGGATTGTAGGATTGGAGGTCAATATTTTGTTTTTCTCAATGAAAAAAGGATTACTTTTTCAATCTACGCATAAGTAAATGGTGTTACTTTGTTGGCATCAGTATAGAATGTAATCTATGTTAGGAAAGCCTTCTGTTTCATTTTTACTCCTTTTCATAGTTTGTTATTATTTGAAAAAATACTCTAATTCAAACAATTTTTATATGTTCATGCTATCTGATTTAGAAAAAGTGGTAAGTTGATGTTTTATGTAATTATTTATTTTATAGTTTGAAGTATAATATTATAAATTAGGTTTAAAAGATTCGTAGCCCATACACACATAGTAATCACTAGTATTTTGTTCTTTTTAAATATGTAGAGTCTCGACTATGCGACCTAAATAGTTTTGTCAGGTGGTTGGATAACTGACGTGTCAGATAATACAAAAACAAGGAGAGGTTGAAATGAACCAAAATCAAAATTAAATGGAAGTGTAGAATAGATATGAAATAAAGATTAGTAATCATTCACTAATAACTCAAGCAAGGGTATAGAAAGGCTGGGGTCGTGCGAGCCTGGACTTAACCCCAACCCCACCACCCCCATGAAATTTGTTGTACCTCCCTCCCAATGGAGGGTCCACTGATATGCATACGTATATCATATTGGCTAAAGGCATAGTAAAATTTTCTAGCAGACCCCCCTTAAAAAATCTAGCTTTCTACATCCTTGTTTATGGGTGTTAAGTGTTGAGAAATTTCAGTTCAATTTTTATTGGAAGCACTTTATTAGACTGCTACTAGATATACGTTCACGTATCCATATGACTAGTGTGTTCTACAATATCTAATAGGGGAAGGTGGTGCTGAGGTTTGTGTCAGAGCTGTGTTCGGTTAGTGATTATTTACTGTTCATGAAATTCTGATACTTAGATTAGGTAATGTAAAGGCTGTATATTATAGTTGATATTTGACTAGCACCCAATCAATCCTCCATTCAACATGAACTGACCCGCCTTGGTGGCGTGGTTAGCTAACACGCTAGTTTTGTATTGAGCTAGACTGCCAAGGACGGGGATATAGAGGTTCGAATCTCGGTCAGGTGAACTGGGGATGGTTTTTCCTAAATTTTTTCCACTCCACACAAATGTGGGTTCACTTCCTCTAAATTCAATCTATCCTATTCATAATGTAGTAGCTTAATTAGTACTTAAGTGTATAACCGGAACAGGTTGTAAGATGCGGGGCTAAAAAACAACACGAACTGATTATTATTTTTGTATTGGGAGATTGGTTGATTCCTGGGACTAGACTATAAATACAGCCCCAAGTTGTGGGTAACCTGAATTAGGATAGGCTTTATAAAAGTTTTAAAAAAATATATTAAAATAATAAAAACTCTCTTCCAGTGTGATGAATACCAGTCCTGGTCGTCACTAGAGTCCGGTGTAGTGACACACCTCATCAGCATGTACCCCAGTCTGTTTGACGTGGACACCGAGGAACTCATTCGAGAGAAGAAGATGCTGGAGGTTCTAGAACGCTATCACGCCAGTAATACCAGTGTCCCCCACAACAAACCATCCGGTGACCTCAAGGTGTGGATCTATATAGACAGCAAGGATAGTGGCAACTGTGTCAACGTCACGGTAAGAATTGACATCTTGGTTCATTTTAAATAAATTGGTACACTTCCCCTGTTCACTAACACTACTTAGAGGCTCAGTTCCTGACTGGGTACACCGGATGTACTGTGGAGCATAGTACAGGTGACATCTGACAGCTAGCAGAAGGTTATTTATTGCAAACAACGACTGAAAGTCATTTATGTCAATCTATTTGGAAATCATTATTATTTTATTAATAGTATTATATTATAAATTAAAAAAATGTTATCAAACTAGTCTAAAACTACTTACCTAAGGATTACTGTAAAATTGGCATGTTCGTAACTTAATGAAAAAACAAAATATATTAATACAACTATTATGTTGTTTGTTTTACAGTTATGGCAACAAAAGGTATTAGAGTACATGAAATAATAAATTAAAAAGTATTATATTCACACATATATCATCTTATAACTGGTCACTAAAATAATTCATTATTTCTTTATAACTTAGAGAAAGAGTTATACAAAATATTAGTATCAAAATAAAGCGTTTTTATTTTGTAAACAGTGCATGAACACAACCAAAAACGGTTTGTACAACATAAGCACACCACTATTTTGAAACTCTTGTTTGAAAAGCATTTTTTATGTAAATGATAGACACTGCTTCCACAAAAAAGAAACATCTAAACGGTTATTTTTATAAGGTCCTGTTTCAATAATGTGAAAACAGTTAATAATTATAAGCAAATTGTTTGTTTGTGTGACTGTTTTGACTGACAAAAGTAACAACAAATCAACATATGGTCTTGCAGAGCATTTGGTTTTTTGAATAGATATGTGGTAGCTTTTTCTAGCTGTCCAATACCACCTTTGATATCCTCTTCTTCTTTTTCTTTTTTTTTTGAAGGAAAGTTAAGTTGAATATATGAAATATTTCTCAAGCTGAATTTTATTATAGTCTTATGTGGGGAAAAAAAATGTTTACATTTTCTATATACCTAAACTTAATATACCTAAATATAAATATCAAATATAATTTACCCCATGTTCAATTGCAAAAATATTTAACAGATTTTATGCTAAACTGAAAATAATGTTATTGCTACGACACATAATTTAATAAATACAGAGTAGCTTCGGTGGCTAAATGGTCTAATGCGTCACATTCGCAAAATAGACTGGACTGCTGATGACGGGCAAATCAGGGTTTAAATCTCGCTTAGGTGTACTGAGAATGTAGTTTCCTAAACGGTTTTTCTCTTTTCCCCACCCAAATGGGTACACTTCCTCTAAATTCAACCTTTCTCATCCCTAATACATTATCATAATTAGTACATAAGTGTGTAACCAGAACGGGTAGTAAAATGTGGTGCTAAAAAAACCCAGATTTTTAACATTCCAACATTAATTCTAGTACAATAGGAAATGACAAAAATTGAAAGTAAATGTGTACTCTAGATGCCAATTATATTGATAGCAAAGGATCATAATTAAAACTGAAATCCAAGCTATGATATATTCAAATCAAAGTCAAAGTATTTGAAGACTATCACTGCCTTATTGGTGGGTGTTTTATTTCTCAAAATGGTTTCCTTAAGTTAAAAATTAGTTCATCCACTTGTTATTAAATATAGCCTTATTGGTGGGTGTTTTATTTCTCAAAATGGTTTCCTTAAGTTAAAAATTAGTTCATCCACTTGTTATTAAATATAGCAACTTTTTGTCAAGGTTAGTTATCTAACTATCCATATTTATAAAAAATATAAGTGGTTGAAACTAGGGGTCTGCAAGCTTGGGTTTTTTCATTCGAGTTGAACTCGAATTGAGTATTTCTAAAAGCTCCCGAGTTTGAGTCGAGTTCGAGTGTTATATATTCATAATTTTAAAATGTTAGACACTCATTTTTATAAATAGTAAATAATTTTGGACAAAAAGTTAAATAACGGAAATATTGGTTATTAAATTAGAAATAACACTTATAAAACACAATTTAAAAATAAGAACAACACTCAAATAAAAATCTAATTAATTGAATAGCATGTTGGGATTCATAAAGCTTAGGCCAAAATATGTTGAACTTTTTACAGTTCATCATTTTTTAAACAATATATAATTTATATCTATATTGTATATACAATATATAATTTCTTCCTAAAATTTACACATCTAAAAAACTCAACCTTAGTTCAACTTCAGAAATATTTTATATGATTTGATCCACCTTCAATTTGAATTGAATAAGTGTACTTTGTAAACCCCTAGAAAAATAACTCTAAAAATAAAATATAAATTCAAAATTTGAATCTTAGCAATCAATCAATCAAATTTATTGACCATCTTTATACTTCTGTAACGATAGAACTGAATTTGATAAAAAAAATTCACCCCACAAAATGAGTTGCTTTACTCTCTTATGTAATATAACTGCTACTTACTTTCTGATTTGTAAATATATTTTATATTCATAAACTTTAATAAATAATTTTAGAAAAAATGGCATCAAACATCTTATACATATTTGTTAGCGTTTTTAATTTGATTTGGGATTCATTTCTTACAACCCGCTTCGGTGGCCGCATGGTCTTGCAATAGACTAAACTGCCAATGATGGGAAGATCGTGGTTTGATCCTGGTAGGGTGTACTGAAGATAGTTTTTAATAAATGGTTTCCCACTCTCTCTAAGCAAAATGTGGGTACACTTGCTCTAAATTAAACCTTCCTCATCCCCAACCCATTAGCGTAATTAGTACATGAGCGTATAACCCAAATGGGTAGTAAGGCGCAGCGCTAAATATGTATATTTCCCACAAATCTATCATTTATTTAATAACATTTTAACATTTTCCCTCTATTGATATCTTTCCTTATTATATTTTAATCATCATATTATGTGAAAGGGCCCTTAATTTTATTTGTGCTTCATTTGCTACAATACTGTATCATATATTATATTTAATGATATATTAAAGTTATAAAAATAAATATGTTCAAGATTTCTATTTATTATAAATTTGTGATATTTGAACAAGAAGTGCGAAAAAAAATGGAAAGGTGAAAAAAAGTTTACTTACTTGTTTGGCTACCAGTTTACAGTGTATCTATTTATTTTGCACCGTGTCTTACTAACCGTTTGGGTTATACGCCTAAGTACTAATTACACTAATGGGTTAGGAATTGGAATGGTTGAATTTAGATCAAGTGAACCCGCATTTGCTTGGAGGGAGAGTGGAAAACCACCCCCAGTTCACCTGACTGAGATTCAAACCTTGATCTTCCCATCCTCGCATTAGTTAATTAGACCACCGGGGTGGGTTCCAATGTATTGATTTGGTTTTCATCATCTCTCTCACTTTAATCTAGTTTGTTGTTGTTTCAAGATTCACCCTCAAAGGCAAGCCGGAGAGGTGTGTGTAGAACTGGCGAGCAAGACAGAGTTTCCGTCCCACCAACTGACCTTAGAAGAGGTGGTTCTGGGTGGTGCCCTAGTCCGCCCTATGCACCACACAGAGCGGGTGCTAGACACGGTACTACGCTGGGGCTACTGGTCCGACGCAGACTGCAAGGACAACTGCTTGGTGCTCACTAGAAATACAACTTTCAAGGAGGCTGACATTCTGGTGTGTTCACTTTTAACACGCATGGCAGGTTTTGCGCACTGGTTGGGGTGGAGCTAATATTTTGAAGCTTAAAGCTCTCTATCTACTGGATTTCTGGTGATGAGGAGTATCAGGTTCAAATCTCGGCTGGGTGCACTGGGGGTGGCTTTCCATGGGATTTTATTTATTACATTAATTTTCTCATCTTCTCTCTAAACTAATGCAGCTACTTTCCTGGTGCGCTGTCCTCCCAATCCTTACCACTTAGAGTATTCTCTTAGTAAGCATGATTTTAAATGCATTAATTTTAAAAATAAAGTTGAGGTAGGTTGGGTAGTTACCAGCAAGACAAGCCAAATAGTATTTATTTTTATAGGTTTTCCTTAGGACACTGTAATATATTTTTTTTATTCTCTACCTATATAAAATGTTATTCTTTGTACATTTTGTGCTTCAACATACTTTCGGACTATTTAAAAGCTTGAAGTTTGGCAGCACGGTATTAATCACTAATTAACAACTATGAAGTTGTTTGAATTCATGTTGATTCATTTGTTGACAGAGACTTATTCATAATTTTTATCATCATAAAATTGTTTTTCCACTATTCTTCCTCCTTTAACAACTTAATTCTCCTCCTTTTACTTGTACGCTTTCTGTTATATGCTCCTTCTATCTCTTTCTTGATCTCCCTTGTAGTATTTTTGTTATATACTTCATCTCCATCATTCTC
Organism: Timema californicum; assembly: GCA_902141385.1. Taxonomy (NCBI): domain Eukaryota; kingdom Metazoa; phylum Arthropoda; class Insecta; order Phasmatodea; family Timematidae; genus Timema; species Timema californicum. The sequence goes on along the minus strand of CABFOW010004963.1, from coordinate 24,177 downwards.
TTTGTTTTTATATCCTTTTCTCATCTCATTACATGACCATACCATCTCAGTATGTCTTCCTCTACTAGCTCATGTACTCCTTGCTCCCTCATAACTTCATTTCTAATCCTGTTTCTCCTCGTGGCCGCAAACATCTCACACATTAACACATTAAAGTTAATGTTCTAATTTGATATTTTTCCCCACAGACAAAACAACCGATGACCATGTGTGGAGAGCTACGTTTTTCTGACCAAAAAAGTAAATCTTTCAAGAACTATCTCTTTGAGTTCAGCCAAGCAAAATTATCCTACTACAAAGATAAAAGTGTGAGTACTTGATAACACCTTTTTATTTAGTTACATTTTGATGGTAGTGAAATTTAAGCTTGAGACCACATAAGGTAAATTTAGATTAGGCAAAGAAAAGGTTTATTTTACTTAAAAATTTAAGAGTGAAAAATGTTATCAAATTCCTTTATTATAAAATTATTTAGCCATTGGACCACCTCAATTTTTAAACATTTTACTATAAAACTTAATAAGGGTGTGCAAAGCTTTTGCTTTGAAAAGAATCGGCTCCAATTTTGTTTCGAAAAAAATTCTGAACGACTGTTACAAAGTTTTGTTGATATAAAATAAATTGACAGCTAAAATACCCATATTCATTTATTGCCATAGCGATCTGTGATTGAATTGCATTCTAAGATAAGCGAATATATCAGAATAAAATACTGCAAACAATTTTGGAATAAAACTTTTTCAAATGATGTTAGTTTGTGGTATGAATAAGAACAATACAACAAAATCAGCATAAAACAATTAACAAAAATTACTTCAACTCTACTGCGAGGATATTTCATACATTTGACTCAAGTTCGCTTCAAATTGAAAGAGTAAACTTCACACACTTCTAATAGTAAAAAACCCGCTAGAGTGGTCACATGGTCTAAGGCGACACTAGTGTGTTAGACTAGCCTGATGATGACAGGGAGACAAGGTTAATATTGCGGTCGGGTTTACTGAGGGTGGTTTTCCTTAAATGATTTCCTACTCTCCTTCCATGCAATTACTGGTAAATTACCTCTGAAATGTTTCCTTCCTCATCCCTACCTAATTAGAGTTATTAATAAATATACACACACACACGCACACACACACACACACACACACACACACAGGTAGTAACAGGCAGTGATATAAAAAAATACTCGGAATAAACAATCATTCCACTTGTTATATCACTAGAGAGTAGACACACAAACATTTTGTGAGACATGTTTTTATGAACTTTTACTTAGCATCTTACAATTACTAATAAAACACACATAGAACCCATTGTTGCATTTATGAAGTATTAATACATTTGCGAACTAAAACAAAATAAAATCTTTTCTCTCGAAATTGACAATTTTGTTTTTTAAATTCAAATTTACAACACCACTAACAACATGATTGTTGTTAGTCTTATTCTGATATTGCCTGAGCCATATTGTGTCCAAAGACAAATATTTAAAGGAGAAGAAAATAACACCATATTTATGCTAGATTGGGATCTTTTTATCTTAATTTATTTGATCTTCCATCTTCCATCTTTATCAAGTAACGTTATTATTCTGTAAATACAAGGTGATCAGATGTAAAAAAATAATTATTAGATTTGACTGGCTCACTTTCCCATTGTTTTTTGTTCGGGAGAAGAAACAGATATAAAGTGGCAGGCAAAGAAAAATGTCAGAAACAGAATTTAAAATCAATCAAGGAAATGTTATTTGAGGTCTGTCACAATAATGCTATGCAGAGAACCTTCTTTTGAAAAGCAAACAAGACCAACCATGTTCATATGTGTTAGTATGTAATTTTATCGAATAGTATGGTGAGATCAAATATTTAACCTTGGGACATAACAATTCACTCTAGGAAACTTACTTTAAAAAATCTAGAGTGGTTTGACGTTAATTTATTTTCAAAGAGTCAGTAACAGTGCAGGTTTAATTGAAAGTTTGTGGTGTTTGTATGATTTATAAAGTCAGTAATCTCTATAGTGAAAACCTCTTTCTGCTTTATGAGGTAATTGTATTATATTAGGAAGAAGGTTTAGGAAAGGTGGATAGAAACACATAAAGGGGCAAACACAATATGACTTTTACAATGAAAGGAAGAACACAGTTCACACTTTACATTGTTGCCATTGGACAAAGATGTAATTATTGCCTCTTAGAGAAAATATATAGTCACCTCCCAATCCCCTGACCCAGGTTTAATTCTATCGAAACTCATCAGGGAGTAGTGTGCATCTTCCTAAAAGAGGAAACAAAAAAAACATAAGGGAGAAAAAGGAAAATTGTAAAGAATGATAGGACACATAGACAGGAACATGTAAAAGGTATAACATAAAGGACAAAAACAGGAAAAGGACAATGGATGTGAATATATAATATATCTCTATAAGGAAAACCTCTTTTCAGTTTATGAGCTAATTGTATTATATTTGGTTGAAGGTATAGGAAAGGTGGATAGTAACATATTTAATGACCATGTATTATTTTTTTAAGGGGTTCTGTCTTACGACAGGTCCATTCCTTGTCAATGAACTTAGACCACCAATGCATACTGTCCTCTGTCTCCTCCTTTAGCTACCAGAATTTTCTTCTTTCCTTCATGTCATTTAATATTTGAATCCTCCTTCTTCCTAAGCTCCTCTTTCCCTCAACCTTTACTTCTATGACGTTGTGCAGAAGACGCTTCCTCCTAGGGATGTGTTAATTTAAAATAAAATAGTTTGAAAAAAACAACATCATGATGGATTTAATTTTATTTTGAACATAACTTAATGTTGGAATCAAGAACACTTGCTAACTTTGAAAACTAATAGGGCAAACAAAGTCTGACTTAGATAATATAACATCAATACATGAACGTTTATAAAAAATGAGGAGAAATATACCAACGAGTGAAAAATTGATTGAAGAAAGATCACCTAGAAAGAGAATAAAAAATGTAGTTAGAATCCGCTGCACAAAAATATGGTATAATTTTTTTGTCTACTACATTATATCAGAAAGAATTATGCAAATTAAAACATGCATAAGGATTTAATTTCTCAGCCTTATTTCCTTTATTAAACACAGAGAATGGGGTTCTGCTGGGGTTCAACCCAACCTTCACTAGGTTTCTCAAACCCTGAGGTACACCACTTGGCGATAAGCTCAGGATTGACTAGGCAAGACTAAGAGGGGCCCACTAGTTAGGACATTGTGTGCTTCAATTTATAGAGATCACATCTTAAAATCAATTAAACTTTACTCTAATGTAAAAACAATAGAATTTTTTTTTTTGGTATTAATAGTTTTATAATTTTGTAGCTATGATGATGCAGTTTTGAATTTTTGTTCCAGGGCTCAAACAAACTAAATGAGTGGAAAATTGAAGACATTGTTTGGTACTTTGGACATGAGCCCAAAAGAAATCCACATATGAGGTATAATGTTCTTGAAGTCACATTGTATTTGTATTCACTTAGAGTAAGCTCCCAATTATCCAGTTTGTTGGTTGTCATTGTGTCCACTTGGGTATTTTTTTATTTTCATTTTTGGGCCGCTTGTGAACTAGACTCTAAGCAAATTTAAGAGATTTGGAGGTGTTACTGTTTATTTTGTAGTTTGGTAAACATCACAAACTTTCTATTTTTGAAGGTGACCTGGCGGTCTAGGGGTAAGGTGTCAGACTTCTGTGCTGGCGGCCGGGGTTCAATCCTTGGTCCCGGCACAGATTTATCTGATTACCAAACTCTTCCTTCACCTCTGACAAGACAACTTGTGAATGTGGAAAATGCCAGGCCTCCACCGTGGTTCGGATTCCACGTTAAACTGTAGGTCCTTCATTTCATCTCACAATCACCCTACCAATACACATTAGCGTAAGTGCGTACAACCCGAACGGGTAGTAAGACGCGGTGATAATAATAATAATAATAATAATAATAATAATAATAATAATAATAATATATTTTTGAATAGCTGTGCAACTTCACTCATTCATTAAATCTTGGTGGCTGAGAATCAACCTGCTGTAGGTTTCACAATTTATGAAGAAGAAAAATTATTCTCTTCAGTTCTTTCATATAAATTTTGATTGGAATAAAATATTGGGAATTTGTAAAACTACTTGCAAATGTCAAACTAACTATTTTAAACGGGTTTAATCACAACACAATATTTCCAATCTTTATTCTGTTTAGAAACCTTAAAACTATGAAATTAAATTATTATTTTGCTGTGTTTCAGATGGTCAATAACATTCATTGAAAAGAATAAAAAAAATAAAAGGTATGCTATCAATTGTTTTGCATTCTTTAAATAGAAAAGCTCACTTTTATTCTTTAAAAAAATTGTCTAACACTAGAAAAAAAAACAGGTGTCCCTGATCATATACAAGTCACAGCCTCAGTGCACAAGATTTTCCTCTAACACATTATAAAAAGAGTAAAAACTACATTCCGATGCATAATTGTATGACTGGAAGAACTGGAGCGATTAAATTATATGGATATTATAATTTAATCCTTGCTACTCACATGGCTTTTATATGACGCTTTCACTTATACGGTGGCAACAGGGTCTAAGGTGTAACTTTGCATTCTTACAGTTCTTAAATTAGTATACTCCAATTTTTTTTATATGTCATATATCTCGTTAGTAATTTTTCCCCATTTAACATTAACTTTTTCTAGAAATAATTCCTTAGTCATTCTGTTTCAATTAAATTTATATAATAAAATGCATAGTCATCAGTGATAAATATTATGAGTGAATAACATTAATTTGTGTTTTACAATATCAAATTATTAGACCATTGTTCATGAGCCTAATATCTTAAAAGTAATATGTTTTCAATTTTAATGTTTTTATACTATGTTAGAAAGGGTTTTACTTTACATCCATTACTGTTTCCAGCCTAAGGTCTGAGTCAGATTTTTATTCAAGTAATATATTTTAACATTACTGGCTTACTAGGCCTGTCATAGCTTTATATGTCTTATAATCTAACTCAAGACTAGTACAGGCACAACATCCAGTCACTGGCCGTTAATTTATCACTATGAAAGGGTAAACCAATATTTCACCAATGATAAAAATTTTCGGCCATACCGGGAATTGAACCACGGGCCCTTAGCTCATTGGACAAACATGCAACTGACTGAACTAAGGTGTCTTATTGTCAAACGGGATTTAATGTTAATTTTTTTTCTGACTATACTTCGTTATGATATAAAATTAGTTTTTATGAAAAATTTCAAACTTGTTTTATGTATAATACAACCCTTTGTGATTTCTAATTTTTAACATCTTTTCACTATACACTGATTGATTTACAAATAATCTAAATAAATGAATAGTCTACATGTACTAATCTTTACCAATTTTAGGTAGTTTTTATCTTATTTTGGAGCACATCTCCATTTTACTCTTGTTAAAATTAATTTACTTTATGCAATCATTTCTTTGGAGCCATTTAATCGCATGATATGAGGGATACTTTTATATCAAAAAGTTTCATTCTCTTTCTGTGCTTGTTGTCGCAGGTCGAGAGATGCGCCTTATTTTGGGTGCACCATTGCTGGAACCTCTAAAGAAGAACAGCTTCGTTGGGTGGGAGCTATGCTAGGAGGAGAGTTTCCTCACGGTCTGCTCCCATCACCCATCCTCCTGGTGTGAATCACTGTTCACATGCGAGAGTTATTCTCACATCGTCATCAACATGCGTACTCGTTATTCCAGCAGAGTATCATGAGATAGAGATTTTGTGGAGTCAAGAACATAATTAGAGGATAGCCAAAACAGGTAGTAAGACACTGTAATAAGAAAAAGGACATAATTGAAAGTACTAGGTGTGTGCAAAGTTAATTTTTTCAAATCTAAGTAAACTCGATCAAAAATATGAATATTTTCGAAGCAGAGTTGAAGTTAAAATATTTTCTTATAATTTATTTTATGTAAAAAAATTATAATTTGGTTATTTATATAATCTTGCACTAAATCACTTGAAAAATGTTTTATTGCAACATTTTTTATAATATTATCTGATAAAATAAAGTTTATCACAACATGCAATTCAATTACTCCAGGTTTTTCCTATGAATATAATTTGTAATGTATATGACAGCTCAAAATGGCAATAATTGACCATAAATAATTGAGTATTTTTTTAAATGTAAATATTTTTATTGTTCAAGCTTTTTTTTAAAAAAAAATATTTGTTTGCTTTGCACACCCTTATAAACTGCCAACTTTGATACAATTTGGCACTCCTGTGGGTCTCATCTCTCATACTAGAATTGCCGCTAATATTTCTTGATAGTTGGTGAATGATTGAAGCATTTAGGTACAAAATATTGCCATGCCATGAGTGTTAATGTTAACATGAGAGTTCAGCAAAGTTGGTTTCAAGGACTGTATCCTGATTAAAATTATACTACATATAGCTGCGTAAGTAGCCCAGTTACCTGTACATGCCATTTTGTTGGTAAAAAAAACAACTGATTGCTACTTATACTTTTGGTATTTAGTGGTACATCCAATTTACATTTTTAGAGTTGACTAATGTTTTGTTATTTCAAACTTTTGTTTTTTCCTTCAAAAATTGTAACACACATTTTTATGTCATCCTACACGAGTTACTTGGTTTTAATACACTAAACCAACAGCATTGGCCAAATTATTAGGCTAGTAAACTTTCTTGGGTCGAATCCTATATTTCTCAAATTCAAATCTTTAATTTTTTTTATATTCTTTTTCTAATCTCGAATAAGAATTGGGATTCCTGAATCTTTAAAAAATATACAATTTTAGTTGAAAAATAAATATTAAAATTTTTGGTGTCACTGAAAAATTCCATTTTCTTTTGTCATATCTATTCTATCATAATTTTGTCCCTTTTTATATGTTTCTAACTACATAAGTATGGTATATAAAATTTTTATTTGAAGTTGAGGTCTTCATAAATTGTATCCGAGATACTTATTTGTGATTTTTTACAAATCAAGAATCTCTCAAATATTACAGGATTCAAGTAATCGAGAATTTGACCATCACATCTATCATCTTTACCTTTTTACTTTAAATTTTCTTTAGCCATTCTTGTTTACAAATATAAAATAAAATAAACGTTAAAAAGTAAATATAAGGGCAAAGCCTACATACTTAACTAGAGAAATGTAGGCTTCAAAGTTCACAATTAAAACACCAACAAAGCACATTAGAGTAATTTTCGGGGCGTATCAGGCTTCTGCTTTAGTTTATGCTGAAGAAGGATCCTGATTTGTCCAGGAAATTGTCCTTGTTCTTTTATATACTTTTCAATATTTATTTGCTACATATATTTAGCACAATTTTTTTTTTAAATCTCTGCTAATCCAAGATTTTCAATTCTGAATCTGATTCGAATCTTGGATAACTGACTGGAATCAAATTCGAATTGAAACACATGCATTAAAGAAATTTCTGATAGACTCTCATCACTAAAAAGTCTTTTGATCCAGATTCACATCAAGTCAAATCATTTTTTTTATCAAGTTGAATATGTTGAAAAAAATTAGATTGCATTTTTTTTAACTAAGTGTAAATCAAATAATTTATTTTAGGCTTATTATCATAGGGTTTTAAATCGAATTTTTGTTAGTATCGAATTCAATATAAAATATTTCAAAACATTTTGTTAATCAATTTATAAACATTTTAGTGTCACTAAAAATAATGTAATAGCCCTAACCTCAAAAGGTGAAACATCAAATAAAGATCACACCACTTTTTTTTAATAGTAGTGAGAAGGTTGATTAATATTTCAAATGGTGGGCCTAGCTACTTTTTTTAAAACACACAACATACACTCACCAAAAAAAATCGTTCCCTCACATGGGACTAAAATTATTTTCTCCTTTCCCTCTACCACGCAAGTGGTTTCTGGTTAAGTTATATTAATTTGTTAAGCTATGAATTATAGATTCTAATTTTAAACTGAACCTATCAAATCCAAATTCAGGATTTTATTTATATTTGAAATTTCGAATCAAATCTGAATATTTCCATTACTAAGATTTGAAACTTTGAATTTAATTCTAATCTTAGTAAAATCCGGATTTAAAATTTCAAAGGTTCACACAAGCTTAAACTTGGTCTTTGTTTACATATAAATATAATTTTAAATATGATCTTTAACAGAGCTCACCATTTAATTATGAATAGTTGAAAGATGACGACTGGTGGTCCATAAGGCCTAGATAAAGTATTGGAGCTGAGCAATTTGTTGCTAAGGCAACATTGAGTTGACATCTGTTGTAGTTGTAAAGTTTTATTAAGAATCAAACATTACATAAATATTTGTATGTATTTAAATATGTATGTTTATATTGTATCTTGTATGGCTGTGCTATGAACTTTATTTCTAATGCTATTTTATATGCATTACAACAAGTATGAAATGTTAAATAATATATTTGAATGTTATATTTTAAAATAAAGAGAATTTTTATTAGGCTGTAAACTTATTAAGATACTATATTATGAATGTAAAACACTATTCATGTGTAAAATATTGTAAATTGACTTGTATTTCCTATAGGTGAGGGAATATGAAAGGACTATCAGTACTTCTGATTTATATTCATCTTCTTCTTGCCTTGCCTATTCCTGCCTATCTCTGTGCTACAATTAGCTCTCGGCTTACCCCCTTTGAACCTTATGCTCTTATAAATATAAATTTATTATATATATTAGTGCTTTTCAACCTATTTCTTGTGAAGGTTTGACTTCTGCGGAAAAGTTTTAAGGTATGCGAAATATGGAATCCTTTTACTATTATTTTGCATTTATAAAAATCTTAATTTTTACTTATTAATTAATTATCTCCATTCCAATGTATCATTCATATTGTACACATTATTGTTATTTTAAAAAATATTTGTATTACTATTAATCAGATAAGGTTACAATATACATAATTAATATAACTGAATATTTAATATATCATACAAAATGTAGACTATTTGCACTAATTTACTTACGATTTTATTCATCTTAGTCTAGAAGGAAAAAATCTCTTTTCACTTTATGATGTATTTTTATTATATTTGTAAGAAGGTGAACGGTAGATAGAAACATAACTTATTAGGATGTTATTATTTAGGAGGTAATTTCTAAGGCTCTGGTAGTTTCTAAAAACAAAGGTATACTACTTCGTGTCATAAAGTGTTGCCATGGTAAGCTTAGATGGTTATATCTGTACCTATAAGAGGTTCTCCCTGGATTTCTCCCTATTTGACCAATCATACAACTTAGAGATAATATGTTAAGCCCAAAGGTTCTTGTAAAATACACAGAACAAATTATGGAGATTTTAAAATTATTTTTAGATCTTGGTCATGCCATATTTAAAGTTTGTATATTTCAAAATTCAAATAAAAACAGTTGGTGCTAAATTTTTTAAATTATTTATGAATATCTAATGAATGACATAAATGTATTTTAAAATTTCACATGAATTGATATTAAAATGGTACATATAATATGTTTAGGAGTTATTTCATTCTCTAATTAATATTCAATCTTTTACTGAGCAATCACAGTTTAATATTGATTTATTGAAATCATTTCAATGAAATGTGTCAACCTAAAAGATACTTCCAGACCTATTTAGTTTTGAAGTACATTTTATTCTTGAATGAAGAAGGCAAAGAAAAAAGTTATTGGAACAAATAAAAAGGACAAACACAATACGACTTTTACAATGAAAAGAGAAGCATAGTCCAAACTTTAAACTGCATCTTCCAATCAGCTAAGATGAATGTGGGCCTCTTTAATAAAATTTGCCACTATCAGCAAAAACCTCTTTGTTCGGGTTAAAATAATTTTCTTTTGGCACTGCAACTTACTACCCTTTTAGGTTATACACTTATATACTAATTTGAGTAATTATACTAATGGTTTTCGGGATTAGTAGAGCTATATCCAGATGAAGTGTACCCACATTTATGTGGAGAGTGAGTGTAAAACCATTTTAGAAAAACCACCCTCAGTACACCCGACCGAGATACAAACCTTTAGATCTCTCCATCCACGGCCCTCTAGTCTACTCAGAGAGTAGCACATCAGACTACGCGGCCATCGAAGCGAATTTGTTTCTTTCTTTTCTGTGCCTTATTCCATGTTACACATAACGTCTTAATGTTGGTATAAAATGATCACAGTTTAGGTAGTCAATTAATTTAAATTAGCTTTAAATATTATACATTAAAATTAAATGTATGCCTACTAATATGTTTTTGTTAAATATTATCCTTATTTTATTTTTCACTTATTCAATTATATATATTTCTTAGAAATATTGTAAATTGTAAATAATTATTGTGTATTCAATGAATGGAACACACACATAAAGTCAAGCTGCCACTGGAGTGTAGGTGACAGCTAGCATAAGCTACCAGATATACTCTCATGTATCCATTTCCCACACCATATGATTTGAAACACCATGTTGAGTTGTTGTTACTTTTGGCTCTCAAAACTTTCTCAACAAATTATTTATTTTTTATTACCTTTTTTGTTTGACAGTTTTTACATTATTGAAACACAAACTTATGAAAATAACCGTTTGGATGTTTCTTTTTTGTGGAAGCTGCGTCTGTGGTTAACCTAAGATTATACCGAGATGTCTAACCAGGCAAAATGAAGGCTGTTGATAACACCATACAAGCAATATGCGGTTATATTTATATCTTTTTACAAATCAAAAGGTTTTATTTTGAAAATATTATTTTCATGGTTCTCTTTCTCTTAGTTATAAAAAACATTTATTAATTTTGGTGGCCAGTTACAATACAATATAAGTGTGAATATAATACTCATTAATTTATTATTTCATGTACTATAATATCTCTTGTTGCCACAATAAGTTGAAAAATACAACAATATAGTAATCCTTAGCAAAGTATTATTAGAAGCATTTATCAACACTGGATTGATTATAGGGCCTATAGTATTAGAAAACAAATAATATTTCTTCATAGGTGTTAACATTAGTGACTTTCAGCCAATGTTTGCAACAAAAGTTTGCTGCTAGCTGTCGGTTACCACCACTCCATTTGTTAATTGACTAGATATTTAAAAATCATAATATGTCCTTAAATATGATACATGATAGAATAATTACTGTAGAAAATGAAGTGTAAATAAAAACAAAAACACCAACACATTAACAAACAAGGTGATATCATGGGGTATCGAAATATTAAAATGTTTGTAAATGTGTCTTAATGTTATTACTTTCATTTATGCTTCTTTTCATAAAATTAATCTATAATGTTTATTTAAGTACATAATATGATAACATGCTTAGGGCACTTATACAAAATATTTTTGATTTATATTTCTGAATGTTTGTTAAACTCTCTTAACCTCAAAAATGCTTTTGATTCATGAATTTAAATATTTTAACACTTTTTAAATTGAATTATCTTTATAGCTAATAATTAGAATATGCATTTTTTTACCATTTAAAAATAGTACTTAGTAACAAATAAAATAATCCAAGAGGTTTTTTTATATCGGTTAAGAACTTATTTCATATTAGTCTACATTATTTTTTAAGCCTTGACTTGTTGCAACAATAAATTGATATCTGGTATTTTATTTGGAAACAAATACCATTGACATAATTATTTTATTTAAGAGCATATCTTATTCCTAATTAACTGGAAGATTAGATACACAATCATGCTCAAACAGGATATCACACCAAAGCGTTTTTTTTATACTTCACTAGAAAAACGCTAAATTATGATATGTGAAATATTTTTTTAAATTTTATAACTCATAACTGTAGTGTCACAAATAAAAAATAATTTATAATATAACTAAGGAAAAGCTCTTTTCACTTTATGAGGTAATTGTATTATATTTGAAAGAAGTTATAGGAAAGGTGGATAGAAAACATGTAAAAGGGAACAAACACAATATGGCCTTTAAAATAAAGAGAACACAGTTCACACTTAACATTGCTGCCACTGGACAAAGAGGCAATGATTGTCTCTAGAAGAAATCAATCCAATCCCCAGACCTAGGTTTCATTCTATCAGAGCTATTCAGTGGGGAGTGTGAAATAAGACAACACAACCTCCTAAAATATATAACATAAAGGACAAACACAGGAAATGGACATTGGATGTGACTATATATTTCTTTAACGAAAAACCTCTGTTCGATTTTTGAGGTATTTTGCTATACATATTTAGAAGGCGGCAGTAATGACTGATTTTCTTTAAGAGGCGGTCATTGCCTCATTGTACAATGGCAGTAATCTAAATATGAACTGTGTTATATTCTTTGTAAAAGATAAATTTTGTGTTTGTTCCTTTTTTATATGTTTTCCATCCACATTTTTTGTACCTTCTTCAAAATATGTGTAACAAAATACCTCAAAAAGTAAAAAGAGGTTTTCCTTAAAGAGAGATATTATATATTCCCATCCAATTACATTTTAACAGTAGCAAGGCCAAATAACTGTCTGAAAGGAGGATGGATAAACTAATTAAATGATTGAAATAATGTTCAATTATTCATCAACTCTATTTATTCGTTCTGCTCATTTCCACTTTCTTCTTTTGAAGATCACATAAAACTGCAACACATTGTGACGCCTGCTTGGCTCTGTATTACCTATCTAAGCTATTTGCTATTCCTGGGATAAAACAGGATCTTATAGAGCCCATCTTGCTTCCATTTAACTGAAAAATTAGATAAGAGATTATGCTTGAACCAGAAAACATATTGAAGTGTGATTCTATTTATTCTTCGGTTAGCAAGAAGAAATAAGGATCGATACAATTTTTTTTATATGATAAAACAGTTTCTACTTTTAGAAATAAGTAGAATTGAGAATTTTAGAAAACTGTAACATGATGTGAGGCCTGATTCAAGCTGTATTACCTACCAAAGTTAGGTATTAACTGTGTGTTGAAACAAGCTCTTAAGCCTTTAGCGTACTTTAGCATACTTATTGGCGGTAAAAAAAAACTATCAGCCAGGGTCTTGAAATACTGATATTTCATTCATTTTTATAATTTAAATGTTTATGTATAAGTAAAATTGTAAATTTGCCATACTCAAGATATTTTGCTGTTTGAATTTATTTTTGATTACAAATTTATGAAATACATTAGCTTTGAAAATAGTCGTTGATGTTGACAAAAGTATTTTAAAATCATTGCAAGATATTTGTAATCTATTAAAAAAACATAGCATTCTCTTGAATTTTAATAAAACACCAGTTAAATATTGTGTTGTTAAAATTTCACAAGATTAATGTCAATGGAAAGAGCTTTTACTTTTGTAGTCTGAGTTTTCTTGTTCCATCATTGGACCAATAGTGGTTTATTTGGCCAATAAGGGTTGTGGTAATTTTACCTTATTTTACTAATCTAGGCATTATTTCATGTGTTTATGGTAAATGTTTGATATTTTCAGTCATTTATTGACTTATTTGTATTTTATCTGTTTATTTAAGTTCTATTTTTATTGTTAATTTAAAAACTAGTACGAATTAATATTATGTATTCTTAAATGTCATGTTTTCCATTAAATAATAATTGTATTTGTATAATCACTACGACAGGCCCAACAAATCGGTAGTGGAATATATCATATGGCTTGAATAAAAAACTGAGACAGAGGCCGCATGCTTGAAACCGTAATGAATGCAAAAATATATATTTGTATAATCAATTGCTCTAATA
>CABFOW010004963.1:0-10390 GCA_902141385.1 Timema californicum | reverse complement strand
CTAATACAAAAAAAAAAAAAAAAAATTCGTACATAAATTTAAAAAAAACCCACCAAATCCACATGTCCTTTAAAAACAATGTAATCATAACTTAATGATTAGATTTAATTGAAAAAAATAATTACATTAAATTCATTACTGTAGGTACTAATTATATTTTATTATTTTTGTCTTAAAGGCCATTATCAGATTATAATAAACAAATTATTACTTAGCATCATCAAATTATTTTTATAGCAAAATCTGTAGTTGTTTCTTTCACTTAATTTAGTAACATAATATATTTAAAAACAAATATGATTTATTTCTCTATGAGTTCAGTCAATATTATTTCAGATACATATCTTTGAATTTGTAGATAAAGGTAAACAAAGAAATTAAAGTTATGTTAATATGAATTGAATTGACTGATTGATTTATGCTAAACTTTGCATTTTTTTACAAAGTAAATATTATGTTGTTTGTGTAGGATCTTAAAGAAAAAAATGCATTTACATTTGAGTCTCCTTTTAACAATTTTTTCTATTAAATATATAAATATTTTCTAGATTAATCTTAAAAAAAAGTCTTACTACTGTTAATAATTCACTTAATATATGGCATTAGGCACTTGAAAGTTCATTGCCGCACTTAGAAAAATTCACCACCTATCCTTATAATGATCTAGTTCTTTCCATTCCACCTCATTACATTCTATCCCTCTCTTGAGCTAGTACTATCCAATCCACCTCATTAGACCTTGTCCCTATCTCGAACTAGTTTTATCCAGTCCACCTCATTAGACCTTGTCCCTATCTCGAGCTAGTTTTATCCAGTCCACCTCATTAGACCTTGTCCCTATCTCGAGCTAGTTCTATCCAGTCCACCTCATTACACCTTGTCCCTATCTCTAGCTAGTACTATCTAGTCCACCTCATTAGACCTTGTCCCTATCTCTAGCTAGTACTATCTAGTCCATCTCATTAGACATTGTCCCTATCTCGAGCTAGTTCTATCCAGTCCACCTCATTAGACCTTGTCCCTATCTTGATCTAGCTCTATCCAGTCCATCTCATTAGACCTTGTCCCTATCTTGATCTAGTTCTATCCAGTCCACCTCATTAGACCTTGTCCCTATCTTGATCTAGCTCTATCCAGTCCATCTCATTACACCTTATCTCTTTCAGGTCCATTCTAATGTTATCCTCTCATCTGCATCTAGCTATTCCCAAGGGTATCTTCACATTGGGTTTGCCAGTCAATACCGTGAATGTGATTCAAGTTTCTTCCATTTATGCTGCATGCCCTACTCACTGTAATCTGTGAGTTTTGATTATCCTAACAATGTCTGGTGATGAGTACCAGGTATGTAACTTTCACTATGAAACCTCCACTTTCCACTATCATCATTTTTGGGACCAAACATATTTATAAGTACTTAAGTGGTTTTTAAGGTTTGTACCTATAATTATTTACACATACTTTTTTCTTCGATATAAAATAAACAACTTAAATAGGCGTTCACACATTCAAAATAGCAGTGTGCAAACCCATCAAGTAACACTTTCAGTACGGGGCACTTCTTGCTCAATCCAAGATATCAACTGTCTGATGTGATGTGTGCTGAGAGGAAACAAAGTATAACAGACTCTCCCTTTACGAGTTTTGGAACACAACGGATCTCATTTACTGCCTATAGAAAGAGTATCACTATAGTTTTGAAATTGATGAGGTTGTAAGCTTATAGTTAAGCATCAACAACTAATATTTGCTGCTGTAGTCCGAAAAGCTAGCACTTGCTAACCAAATATTGCTTTTCTCGAACCCAATCATTGTTGTGATATGAGTGATACTTTTTTAATGTCTGATACAAATAGGCATAGTTTAAAAGAAAACTTGAGTGAATAAAATATATGAATACATTACTTTTTACTGCACAGCAGTGTTGTAGCTCTCACAATAAACTAGATTGTTGATTAAGGTAAAGGCTTAAATCCTGGTTGGGTGTACTGAAGGTAGTCAATATTTCCTAAATGCTTTTTCAAACAAATTCAAGTAAATTTCTTCTGAATTCTACTTTACTCACCCTTACCACATTAATGTAAATATACGGTTAGCCTGGAAAGGTAGTCCGGCAGGGGCCACAAACTAATTTTGTTAGTATTTACTTTCCATTTCCTTAATTTCCTATGCAATTTTTTTTTTGAATTTATGCTTGAATTTCCAAGAACACAATTGCTGCATAAACCAAGAGCTAAATGTGCAGTGAAGCTTTGTTCATAGGGAAAAAATACATTCGCTAAATTCAAAGTGAATAAAAATAACATCTTAAAAGCAAATATTTTTTTCATTGAAATTATTGTCTTTTCTAGAGGATTCAAATTTATCTCTGTCCAAATCTAGAAATTGGCAAATGTGAGTTCAACTTTATTTGATAAAAGAATTATGTAAGCTCTTTTTTATTTGAACTTATTTTGCTTTTATTAGTGATTTAATTATTTTTGTGTGTTCCATTTACATGCATGTATTTTGTTATGAGGTTGTCAATTATTGTATCATATTCTTTGGTATGTTTTGTAATTAATTTTAATCTAGAGTTACAATAATTTTAAAAAGAAAATGAAATATGTAATAAAAGCTTCCATATACTGTATATAAAAATAAACAAGAGAAGCAACTATATTGAGTATTTTTTTTTTGCTATGCATATTTAAATTTTACTATGTATATCTTTATGATACGCTATGAAATAAAATGTATAATATTGACTACTAATATCTATATAACATCAGTTTTAAGTACTAATGTTTCTTCATAAAATGTATTCGAAAAACTGTTACATAGGTCCACATTTGAAAATACCTTTTCCTTATTTTGTTTTATAGTTTTTATATTAGTGATGGCAAGTTAAAATATCCATTTCAATTTACAAAATGCATGTTTGTGAAAAGGCGTATAAACATGGCCTCACTTCACAAATTTAATGCAGAATTAAAGTTGTATTTTACCAATGTGCTCTGTCCTGTTACTACACTAGTTTTGTGTCTAGTCATGTGCAACTGTTAAGCTTTTATACAACAAATTTATATTATAAATAAATACATATTGTCACTAAATAAATATATATTTTATCACCACTTGGCTATTTTATTGAATCCGGTAATTTCATACTTCATAAACAAATATACCAAATTGGTAAAAATTCTGTTCCAAAAGGTCTCTATTTGATTCTTGCAAGATACTATTAGATTTTTCTTCTTTTTTTTTTCTCTCCACCAGGTGGGTTCTTATCTTTCTTCACTTTGAGCCTTTTTTTTATGGCTGATTAACCAGGATATTTGATACAAGATTACACTTGAACTAGAAAATGTATTGAGTGCACTATTCACTTGGCAATAACGAAAATGGGATTAATTTAGTAGTGTTTGCATTTTAAAATAATTATTTTTCTATTTTGTTTTAAAATATGGTTAAATATTTTCACCGGTCTCAATTTCACTATTTTTAAGTATAATACAAAAAAACACCACACTAAGATATGACACCAGGTTTGAGCCGTATTACCTACCTTAGTTATGCATTAGCCATGGGTTGACACACTTATAATAGTCTTGTTAAGGGTATTCACAACAAAGTTTCTCTTAAACACTTTCAGCACCCACTTCAGTAGCCAAATGGTCTTAACACACTTAAGGTGTCACTCTCGTGTTAGACCGGCCTGCTGAAGTAGATATAGGGGTTCAAATCCTGGTTGGGTCCACCGAGAGTGGGTTTATCTAAATGGTTTCCCATTATCCTTCCACGCAAATACAGGTAGATTATCTCTAAAATGTTTCCTTCCTCAGCCCTACCCCATTAGAGTAATTATCATATATATGTATAACTGTAACAGGTGGTAAGACACGCTAATAAACACTGATTCAAAAAGTCTCAGGCTCAAACTGAACTGAAAAAAGTTTGTGTAATTTATGTACACATTTAATGCCTAAACATGACATTAGTATCATATTTTATCTTACTTCAAGGGCAACCACAAAAACAAAACACCGACAAAAAATTAACTTTACACCAAAATGATTAAGATTAGAAGTGTTTCTCATACTTTTCCTAATAGCGGACCACTCACCTACTAGGTACTTACCTGTCCCCTTGCTGAAATTGTAAACTTTATTAATGTTTGTGTTTTTCAAGCAATAAAAGATAGAATTTTTATTTGACTTTGTTTCTTATGTACCCTTGGGATTACCTTGAAAGGAACCTATACCATAGTGGAATAAGGCAAGGTAAACGAAGAGTACAATTCACATGCAATACTACTAGTAGCGCAAAGTATTCTCGACTTAGTGGACTTATCCTATCACTCTTGTACTCTTGAACTCTTTTCATATAATATTGTAACGTGGGGCGCACGTGACCTGGGAGGGTCACAGGCCGTTCACACGTGGACGTGTGAACCACGAGTTCTTTTAGAGATATTGGGGTATGCTGCCGACCAAACACGAATGAAAATGCCCACGGAATATTCAAAGTTTTAATTATTAAAATTACCACTTACATACACATACTGATTATCTGTATATCTAAATTAATTGTAACTAAACAAGTAATTAAGTAAAATAAAAAGAGCCTTAAGCAAGTATGTAACTTAATAAACTAATAAAGCACATAGAGATATAAGTAAATTGAATAAATAAATTAACAACTATAAAACACCTAATAACTATTCAAATATTTAAAAACAGTCACAAAAATGTTCACAACACAGTGTCCACAAAAACAACAAATGTCACTTGTCTCACACATGATACACGGTGGTGACCCGCTATACACAAACGCCGGACTCGCTGGTCCACTCCCGTGCCGTACACACTACTCCGGCACTCGCCACACGAACACTGGACTCGCCGGTCCACACTCTCGCACTGGGAACCTCCCGGACTCATCAGTCGCGAACCAAGAACTGAACTTAGGCTACCGCTGAGCATGTATTTATAGGGGTGCTGACATGAGGGTCTGGAATCCTCCATTTCTAGATTAAAAAAGATCCAGACACCTTCAGACGTGTCTCCATCCTCCCCCCCACACCCCCTCTAATCCCCCAGTCAAGCGAGAAGGTCGCTGCCTACCCGCTAGACAAGGAGGGAGACAGAGAGAACAAGGAGCGCAGCCACAAGGGCCAACAACGAGAACACGCTGGTCCCGCTGTTAGACTCTAATCTTGTTACAATATTTAAGCTCTCCCTTTGGTCTTACCTGCAGACTGTCTTGCATTTCACCGCATAGCACCATTTGAGAACCACTGCACTAGTAGTCCTTGACCTACATGGATTTGAATCGTGCATATTGATAGCTATGTGATTGCGGTAATTTAACTCATGACATGCAACACCACTCATAATATATGGTGTTTCTAGTAAGCTCTCAGGCACAGCTGATAGCGTCATCACCCATCACCATTAATTTTTGTGAATATGCTGTACTTTATTTTTGCTACACTTAAGATTTAATACTTACACTAATGGAATAGAAAATTGTAAATGGGCATACCCCACACTTACAACAGGTTAGGTTCTAGACCACTGCCTTAACTCAAATATAGCCTATCAGTTCAACATTTTATGCATGTCATACGGCTCTAATATATGAATTGTACATCTAACATAAGTGACTATTATAAAATGATAAATTTAACCAGCCTTTAATAGAGACAATACCTGCTTTGGTGGCCGCGTTCTCTAAGGCATCACACTATCAATAGACTAGACTAGACTAGACTAGACTAGACTAGACTATAGATGATGAAGTGATTGGAATTCAAATCTTGGTTAGAAATACTGAATGTGGTTTTCCCTAAACGATTCTACAATTTCACCTTTACATGAATGTGGGTACACTTCCTCTAAATTCAACCTTCCTCATCCATAACAAATTAGTGGAACAAGTCACAGGCTTACAGCCCGAATAGGTAGTAAGACATGTATCTAAGAAAAAATAAAGACAGTATTAAGTAAGCATTATAATATAAACTATCAAAAAAATATTAATTATTTTTGTCTACATTACTTTGTATGATTATTTCATTATGAGCTCAAAATAATATTTTGGTTAACTAATAGTATATATAATTATATGGTATTATAATAGAGTTTTTTTTAAACTGCATGCATTTTATCATGGGGTCTCATTTAATTTTATGAAATGAAAAAAAAAAATGTAAATATAGGAATTAGTTTGACAACTTTGAATCAATATAAAATCGACCAATCGAAAGTAAATATAATGATGGCCATTAATGATTCAATGAAATCAATCCTTTAAAAACTGTCTATAACCTGCAACACACGAAGCCCTCATCTATGACCGAAGCAAAACCTGATAGAATTCATTTCATCCAACAAAATAAATCCTTATGTCTAAGAAATAATTTTCACAGACACAACAAATCTTAAAAGATAAACCAATGTAACTGAAATGAATAAAATGTACAGATTTTAAGATATCTCTAAGTTATATATATTTCATGCATAAAAAAGAAAACTGGTACTTTTGACATGTTTTAAAAAGTACTTTTAATAAACCAATTACAAATAAAATCATTGAAAATAAGTTATAGATTATTATAAAAATATATTTCCACTTAACAATTTGAGGAGCAGTTATAAAACTAGTGTTACCAAAATAATAAATTAGTTGTCTTTAGGAAGGTCAGTGAGGTGATAAAATATTGAACTTTGTTTATAAAATTGCAATTTTAAAAATAAATGTTGATATTGGATCTGCTATGGAGGGTAATTTCCCCCCATTAAATTTAATTCCCATCTATTATAATATAGCATAGAACCTTCAAATGATGTAAAAAAGATTAAGTCAATGAAATAGCATTTGTTTTGTCCAATAAAGAACTATCATTTGGCCTAGTGGTTCACAGGTTCTTAGAAACAAATTAATGTGTAAGTAGCTACATCGCTGTCAACAATGAATATATGAAAATGAACTGGTTCTTGCTTGGCTGCGCTGTGAACGTGGTGATAATCCAGACAATCATGTAACAAAGTAGTTCCCAGGAAAGTAAGACACATCAACCAAGAGATATAATAAATTTATCTAATCCAAATCTCACACTCAGACCCCGTGAGCACATGTAATTCTGAGTTGGCCAACTATGTTGTTGCCTCATTGAAAACCATTGACTCATATGATATGAGCATGCACACATGAAACTATCAAGTTGGCCAATTAAATAGTTTGTGTTTTTCTACAAACTCTGTACAGCTCAATGATTAGCCAACTAGATAGTAAGGTAACCTAGGGGTTTTCACACACTAGCAACAAATAATCGGTCGACCACACTTCTCTTCAACATAACCAATAGTTTCGGTTTAGGGAGGATGCAATCGCTCCAATTTTCTTTTTCCACCGCGTCTTAATATTTAATTGGGTTGTACGCATATAAACTAATTATGCAACTACTTTAAGGATGATGAAGATAGTGAGGACTTAGAGGAAGTGTACCTGCATTTGTGTGAAGGGAGATTGCAATACCATTTAGGAAAAAAAAAACCTCAGTAAACTCAACATTCAGTCCAGTATATTTACAAGAATGACGCCTTCTAGACCATTCAGATAAGAAGGGCATTTTTTGAGTGCACTAAGAAAAACATAATCGAAACTGCCTATACTCATCAGGGTTGAAAAGATCCAGGTTATTTAAAAAAAACAACAGCTGGCTTATATTG
Source organism: Timema californicum (assembly GCA_902141385.1). Lineage (NCBI taxonomy): Eukaryota > Metazoa > Arthropoda > Insecta > Phasmatodea > Timematidae > Timema > Timema californicum. The sequence continues at coordinate 2,675 of CABFOW010004963.1, read as the reverse complement.
GATTTTATTGGTTTTTTGTGATTTAATTTAATATATTAAGTATGTCAAAACAATAATTCAAATATATTAATTAGTCGGGATCCAGAAAAATATATTTTTACTCTAATATAGTTTGTCAAATATTAATAAGAGTTACAATAAAGGAAAACAATACTGTAATAATGTAATTCTTGGCAACAATGTTGTTTAAGCTAGCAGGTTGAAAAAAAGACTGTTGGTGTAGAAGGAATAGAAAGGGGGGATAGGGGAGACCATGCATCAAATTACTGGCAAGCCAGCTGCAGAATTTATTTGTTGCTTTCTTTAGTTAAAGATAAAATCTAAGAACTTTTGCTGGTACCTTAAAACTATATTATCACAAGTGAGGTGCTAGTTTAACATATTATTTTGTTCAACCAATTAAAACATATTTTATGGCTTAGTCTATTGTATAAAATCTGTAATTCCAAAAAATTTATACAACACCAAATAAAAATCAATTTATTATTATTATTATTTGTTTTTTTTTGAACAAAAAGGTTTTCAACAAACNTGTTCAACCAATTAAAACATATTTTATGGCTTAGTCTATTGTATAAAATCTGTAATTCCAAAAAATTTATACAACACCAAATAAAAATCAATTTATTATTATTATTATTTGTTTTTTTTGAACCAAAAGGTTTTCAACAAACTATTTTCAAGAACTAGATGATTGATTTGTATCCAAAATATAATAGGTGGGTTTTTGTTGTTATTTAAGTATTTTTTTAAAAATAAAGCCCAGGTGTTTTTTTTGGGGGGCTGGGTAAAATTGTAACAACCCTGATACTCATTCTATAGTAGTTGAAAAATTAATTCAGTTAAGCCTGCAAATCAGCACAAAATTTGTAGAGTTGACCTTTAATTACTCATTAACTTGGTAATGGATGTATCCAATATGTACTGTTTTACTGAGGTTAAAAAAAGACTTAATTTTAAGTAAAAATAGCTTTTTTTTTAGTACTACTTCTTTCTGGTTCAGGTTATATGCATATGCACTAATTACACTAATGAGTTAGTGATGTGGAAAGTTGAATTTTGAGGAAGTGTAGGTCTACCTGCATTTGTGTGGAGGTAGAGTGGAAAATCATTTAGGAAAAACCTCCCTAAATTTACTCAACCGAGATTTCAACCTCGATCTTCCTGACATTATCAGTCTATAATTTATTGCGAGAGGGATACCCTAGACTAAGCAGCCACTGAAGCGGAAAATATCTGGTTGCTTTGCACTATTGTGACACATGTACTAAGTTACATACTGTCAACAAAGTATGGATTTAGTAATTTCCGCAGTTCTTATGAAATATGACACAATAATAGACAAGATAAGATATTAAAATTACTGACGTACGGTAAAAATAACACACTAAAACTTTGAATTGGTAAAAATGATGACAATACAATATCAAAATATACTCCCAAGTAAAAAAACAAGATATAAGATTGACAAATTTAATTGATTTAACATGTAGGGTATTTGATTTATGAATTATAAGTTGAAAATTTCAAAAAAATATTAAAAAGATAATTATTTTTGAGTGATACACAATTAATTAACTATAGGAGCCTACATTCAAAAATAAGATTTGGTCTATATTCGATTCTTGCAGGACTCAAAGATTTTTTTAAATTTCTACACCAAGTAGGTTTTAATTAGAACATTAAATTAGTGTTCTCCTTATCAATCTAACTTTTCCACTAACTTATTTGTTTTTGTACATTTTATTAATTCTGTAACACACAGTATGGTAATCAATATATATAGTTCAACTCTTTAAGTTTGTTTTCGTTCAGTCTCACTCAGAAAGATAAATAAAATTAATACTTGTAGAGAAAATACACGAAATAGTACATAAATTGTCCCACAGATGGTTCTGTCAGTTGAAGTATTATCCTACTCATATTCAAATAGTACTCAAATTGACTTAAAGATGGCTCTGTCAGTCAGATGTGCTAATTCGGTCTCAGAAAGGGATGAATTGGTTGGAATATATCAGGAGAATAGGACACTCCAGGAGGTATAATTGGATAAATTAATCCTATCCAAGTAGTACATATATTGTCTCACAGATGACTCTGTCAGTTGATATTTTGACCAAATAGTACATAAATTATTTCAAAGATGGCTCTGTCAGCTGCGTTCGATCTTCGAAACGGGATAACTTATTATTACTAAACACGTGCGGAAAGAGCAATAAAAGCACATCTAGTCAAGGTTTTCTAAAATAGTAGCTAAATAGTTCCGCGGAATGCTCAATTGTTTCTTTTGTTTCCTATTTTTGAACATTTTATTATTTTCTTGTACACTCCACATTACTTCACACTAATCCAATAGGCCTCTACATTGACATTGTTGATTCATTTCTATTCAAAGTACTCGTTATAAGAGACTTTTAGCATATCTACTTCTGATGCTATTTTAACGAGTAGTTAATTGGAAAGTATATTGAGTATATTGGATGGTTCGTGGGGGAGTCCTCTAATATGAATTAATAACTAATTCTTGTTTTAGTGATTATCACTTGAAATAATAATTTAAATATTTCTAAAACACATATTTTGGGATTTTAGGTACTATTAATATGATAACAGTATAAAAGAAAACCTACTCACTACCTTGACATTGAGGAAGAATAAATTATTATTATTATTAT
>CABFOW010004962.1:1180-48682 GCA_902141385.1 Timema californicum | reverse complement strand
TCTACGAGCCAGAGGATAATACTGGCGCCGTGGTCGGCCCCTGATGGGGAATGGAAATGTAACCATCCGCTTCAAACCAACTTTTAAAACAGTTAAGCCTACCAAACCATTCCCGGACTCACATCACGCCATCACTCACAATCGATCATTCCTACGAAACCAACCTTCCTCATCCTAAGAAAAGAAGAGTTGGGCAACAGCCGAACGGCGTTGGAAATTATTCATGCCCTTCCGCGGTGATTCATGAAACATTTATTTGCTATAAATACAATTTTTACTTTATCATATAGAAACAGTATAATAATCCGGAAAATTTTCGCCTTTGAGTTTATTTATTATGGATCATGACGTTTTATTTGCCCCAGAACAAAAAAAAAGTGATTTTATCATTCTTTCTAGTCCTCTCTTTGACTGTTTTTACCCGGGGTTTCAGCCCAACGGTTAGATAGAGATAATCCAAAGTACAGTAGCCCCATGGCTTCTTTGGTGCTGACTGACAGCTCACAGTTGACAGCTAAAAGCTTTGAAACATTACCAGACCAAATTATGTATCCTTATGCTGAACCATATTATCTGCAAAAACATGTGTTTAGCAGCTGTCACTTTTGACGGTCAAAATTTAGGTATATACCTAAATGTTGACTGTCACAAGTCAGCTGTGAGCTGTCAGTCAGCACCAAATAATCCATGGGGCTACTGTAAATAGTTATATGTTTTGTGGCCATTTTTCAAAGTGAAATCAAGACTTTAATTCTAGCTTTAAGACTAAGGGTAGTTTACAAATTATTGATTTTTGAAAATTTGAATATTTTATAAATGGTTCAAACTCTTAGTTTTTAAATGGGTATTTAAGAATTTTTCCACATGATTAATGATATTTTTTACATTTTTAAAATATAACATTTCATTTTTAAGGGTAGCCTAGAGATAACAGATCTTTGAATTTATAAACATATTTAGTAAGACTACATTATAAATTATTTATGAATTTGTAATACCATTTATTTATAGCCATTTTCACACAACTTTGTATAAATTATCTTTTCAGAGAGTTTATAAATTATGTGAATGTAATATTTTCCAATCAAGATCAAGCTGTAGATTTATAATTAGTTTTATTTCCAAACTCTCACAGATACTTAACGATTTATACATCAATATTTTATGTTTACATTAATTAAATTTATGGTCTCAGCTGATACAACTCTTGGTACATGCCATTAAATGTGTATTTCAAATAATAATTACTTTTCTGCCATAATTTACGTGTGCCCCAGCACGCGGGACTGGATAATGGTGAAATCAATTTATATTCTTAATAAACCACTTGTTTTCCTCTTTCTTTGAACAAAATTTTATTTTGTGTATATATATATATATATATATATATTGTTGCTGCATGTTTTACGGTCAGTATCAAAGCCCATTAATTAGATATAATTAGTAGTGTTTGCCTCCACAGATTCTGAAAGAGAGAGGAAAATGTATACAACCATGTAATTGTTAATTGTGTACCAAATGACAGTGTTTGCTTTATTAATTATTACTCAGCTGTTCTTCGTACATTACGTCATTAGTATTAGGCTTGTTGGGGCACCACCTTTACTGTGTCTGTGGGTACCCTGGTTGATAGCTCGGCTCATTTTAGATTCTGATTATAATAGTTGCATTTGCTTAATTTATTGTTCTGTACCAATTAAAAATATTTATGAACAGCATACACGATTCCTAGTCCAAATGGAATTCACATAGTCTCACCCAGCTCTAGCCCTACTAATTAATGTTTAAGTCTACTTAGTGGAGGGAGAGCTTACAATCAAATATACTCACCGGGATTTTAACCCCAGTCTCTCTCTTTCACCGGTAAACCAGACAATACCATCTGTAAGTTTAGTGTACTGTTCCACTGATCCGGGTAGCTATAAACATGTATAGTAAAATTACTTGGATTATTAATTGTTTTCAGCAATATTTTATTTTCAATGTAGGTCACTCTTTCTTTAGTTATATTTATTGATTCAGATTGCCTGAAAATGTAATATTATGTGTACTAATACAAGTAGGACTAATACAATCCTTGTGTGTACTCAAGAAAACTTTTGCAAATGAACAAAGATCTCAACGGAATAGAGATCCAAAATAAGTTCAATATCTCACCGCTAGAAATCACTAGTACTAATATTGTGGATGAAAGAGAGGTGAGTGAGTTGGTGGTTTCAATATTTCATATATTCATCCTTTCTTTCAAGCTCACCTGTTGGTTAGGAGAGGAGTGAAAGGGAAAAGGATAGATTCAATAGTCGTATTATAAATATTTATTATTGTTGGGAAAAACTAATGATCTTGGTGTATGTGTATGCAGTCCAATTTTCATAGGAAGTACAGCTAGAAAAAATAATATATTTAAATTTCCAATTAATTATTATTATTAGCACCGCGTCTTACTACCCGTTTAGGTTTTACACACTTACGCTAATGTGTAATGGGTAGGGTAATTGTGAGATGAAATAGAGGTAGAGGACCTACAGTTTAACGTGGAATCCGAACCACGGTGGAGGCCTGGCATTCCCCAAATTCACAAGATTTGATTAATACACGTTTTGTCAGAGGTGAAGGAAGGGTTTGGCAATCAGATAAATCTGTGCCGGGACCGAGGACTGAACCCCGGACCCCCAGTACAGAAGTCCGACACCTTATCCCTAGACCACCAGGTCACCCTCCAATTACTTTATCAGGTCGTATTATATGTGTCTGTCACTTTCTATAGATATTATGAACCTATAAAATAACACTAATAATATGGTAAAATTTTATAAATATTGACAACAAAAGTTTGTATTTTATAAAAGTTTCATCCTATGAAAATTGGTATATACAATAATTCAACAGCACTACGAATGCCCCGCAGTATGAACATTCCGAGAGCTTAGTGCAAATTTCAAACTCTCATGAGCTATTGTATGGCTTCCAGATCACGAATAGATTGTATTCAAGTGCTGGTGGAGCTTCTTTCTTAGAGGCGGGGAAAATATCTTTCTTCCTTGTAGAGAAAATACTTTACTCTTTATTTTTAAATGCAGCTATGATAAAACACCCACACCGGCTTTCCCAGTTCTAAGGTAGGGATTCAAACCCGGGGGGTATGGGACTCGATATATGAACTATTTAAAAAAAGTTGTTGGATAAGAAAAAAACTATTAGACTTACCGTTATCAACATGGATTGATGCAGCTAGGCCATTCAGCTGCCTTCGGGTAATTTTGTTGATTCCCAAGAACACTCAAGAACGAAAGCTGATTTCTAAAAGACTGTGCTGGATATCAGGCAGTTTTGATGTCAGCAGATCGTAGCTTATCCTAATTGGCGATGAAGGCAATTAATGTTCTGTTTCCTTTCACAACTAATTATCTCTGTGGAACAAGATCCTCAGCATCATTGAACCTGAAATCAAAGTGGAGTAATCAACTTGATGTGTCAGATAACATGCGAGTAACATTATCATCAATAACAATTAGGGATGTGGTATTGGAAGAAATGTATCGATACTGTACTCATTAAAAGTATCGGGAGAAAAATATCGATATTGTAATAGTATCGAAAGAAAAATATCGATATGGTAATAGTATCGAAAGAAAAGTATCGATAACAGTAAGTATCGGTATAAAAATTTAATCTGGATATATTTTATCTAGTAATAATAATTTCAACTTTTTCACCATAATTGTACTTTAATATTTATTTAAACACTGAAAATTATAATGATTTAACCATATTATAGTATACTTCGATCTTTCAAGTCTATGTTCTGTGTTGGAACTTGGAAGGTATGAAGATAGTATTGTATGATGGATGTTATAAAAGATTTTGCCATACAAGCTAGAATTGCTTCTTGCTTGTCATGCAGAAAATGATTGAGAATTGAGAAATATTGTCATTTGTTCTTCCTCCACAGTCCATCTTAGTAAACATTTAATCCCAGCATGAGTGAAGATAGCAAAAAAGTTGTCTTTAGATACCGGATTGTGAGTACTAATATCAGTAAAATTATCGAGTAAGAAAATACTAGTATCGAAAGGATAATATCGATATTAGGAAAGTATCGATACTTTTTTCACATCCCTAGTAACAATACCTTGATTCCATGTTTTGATTGAGCACAAACAAGAGCAATAATGTCACTAGTTGTAGCTAACTTGTGCATTTGTGGTTAGTCATGTTTCTAAAATAAATTTGATACATTTCTTACGACTTTCTTTCATTTGTTATATTTCTACCTATCCATTCTCGTATATAATGTTAAACCAATTTATTTACAGCTTCTTTTTTTTAGTACCGCATCTTACTAACCGTTTGGATTACGCTAATGATTTTAGGTATGAAGGTTATATTGAATGGAATGTACCCCCATCTGCGTTTAGCGATAGATGAAAACCATTTTGGAAAAACTACCCTCAATACACCTGTCTTAGATTCGGAACACGATCTCCCTGTCATAGGCAGTCTAGTCTACTGCGAGAGTAGCGCCTTAGATCATGTGGCCACCGAGGAGGGTCATTTGACAGCTTTTAAAGACATACTGATACCTAATTGGACTGATGATGATGCTTTCGACAACCTCCAGGCGTGGTGGAAATTCATCCCTGTGATTTATCATTCTAGTTTCTCCTTCCTTGGAGGGAGCTGCCTCAATGAGCGATAAATTGCAGTGCAGATGTTCATCTCTAACGCAATATTTCTATGATGCGTTATTTCAAATTATGATTCATTGCAAAATAAATTCTAAACATTACAACAGGGCTCTTTTTCCTTAACAGCTCTGTAGTTTCGAGTTTTATTAATAAAAAAAATACTAATGTTTTATTAACTCACTTTCAACAACTTTTTAAATATATTATAGCCATGAATCTAGGCTTGATGAAAGAGGGCCCTAGATTTAGTCTTCTTCTGACAAATACAGTAATTTTTATAAGCTCATAACAACAAAATTGAGGATATTTGAAGAACTAGTATTGAGCTTTCCTATTTCCCTTGACATAATAAGTTTTGAAGTTTTCTTTCTCCTTTTTCCTATCTACATGACACAGAGAGTTGTATGTGAATGGCGAAAGGGAGTATAAGCTTATACATAATAGAGAACTAGTTCTAGAAAATGACACAGGCCATTGTATTTTAAGTCACATTTGCTTGGGAGTTATAGGTACATTATATACGGGTTTCATTACAAACTGCTGGGATTCGAACCTGCAAACCATATAATAGGAGATGATGGTTTAATCCGCTCGCTCACAGGAGATAGAATTGCGCTAGTAACTAAGAATGCATAGGCCTACGGTAGAATTATAAGGAAACGCCAGATTTTGCGTAAAGGAAGAGAGGAAACCATTAAACAATAAATAAATGGTGCGACACAGTCGCACAAACTGTCTCTTGTTGTTTATTAAAGCTTCGAAGATAATTTTCAAAAAATGGGTTTCAGTAAACTACCCGTAGGTAATCTTTTCTTATAAAAACAAACCCAAACCCAAAATCTTGTCTTATATGTATATATTTTGTAATGTTACATTTACATTAATAGGTTATTTGTAAACCAGGGCTACCCTTAATTATTCTTAATTTCTAAAAATATAAACTTATTCTTATATAGTATGAAAAATTATCCCCACATATCCATTTTAAACTCAATCTTTATGGTGAATTGCATAACATTCCAAATTTTTTTTAAATTCTTTTATAACTAAACTACCCTTAATTTAATTTATTTTTGAAAAATAAATACTATATTATTATTTGTGAAATAAAAGAATCTCCTGATGCCAATTTTGAACAAAATCATTTGTACTATTTAAAAAATCTGCAAAAATAAGTCATTAGTAAACTACTATAACATTATTTTTATAGAAAAAACTATATATATATATAACTAGTTTAATGTAGGAAACTTAGATACCTATTTTGAACCAAATTGCTAAATCTATTTTTTTAAATATATTATTCTTTATAAAACAGTCATCAATTAACTACCCTTAAACGAGTTTCCCCCGAAAAAACAAATACACTGTTTTATTTATCATGTAAAACACTCCCTAGCTACACATTTCACGCACAAATGTTTAAGACATTTTAAAAATATTTCACATTTTTGAAATTCACTTTTCTCTAAACTACAAAAACCAAATATACAGATTTATTTGGGAGGCCAACTGCTTCTTATACATCCGTTATAAACAAAATTGTTGGATCCATTTTAGAAAATTTTAAAATTTTAAAAATTCACTTCTCATATAGTTAATTTTAATTTGAGGGATAGGGTCAAAATAAATAAAAATCCTGAGTTACAGCCTTATAAAATCTAAATGTTAGGTTTAAACAAAATCTCTTTTACCATTTTGGATCCGTGGCCAGGGATGGGCAGGAAGGCAGAAAGAAAGTACTGTAAAATCAAATTTTCTGGTTTCGGGTTCACATAAAATGTAAAGATTCATTATAGCCTCGATATAGATTTTTTTTTCAAGAATACAATACTTTGTCTTGATATGAGAAAGTAAAAAATTAACGTTGGCCAGATTTAAACCCCTAATTTCCTGAAAACCAAACTAGTCGAGACTAGGATCTAATCTACGTACCTACCGATCTGTATATTTTTTTTTAGTCAATATTTTATTCAAACACCTATTGTTAATTAAGCAAAGTTTTCATATTAAATGTAATTACCATGTTGATTAAATGTTACTCGATCTTATTGGAGAACGTGGCAAACACAACGCAGGGTAAATTGGTTCGATTTATTTAACCTTAATGCAAAATAATAAAAAGTATATCAGATTAGATATCAAATAAATATTAATTAAAATAATATTTGTGGTCTACTAACTACAACTCTAACCTAGGAGTAAGCAAAAATCAATCCATCCCAAAATACTTTGAAAGCAAATGTAGTAGTTGGTTTTTTGTTTGTTTTGTTGTTTGTTGGATTTTTATCACCACGTCTTACTACCCGTTCAGTTTATACGCCTAAATGTCCTAGTAAATGTTCGCATCCACGCCAGTGGGTAGGTGGTCTAAATAACAAGTTGATTTATTTTGGTTTTCTTATGATGGAGAGGAGAGGTCGGGGCTAAAACCCATATTTATTTTACTGATAACTTTTCTCCTATATAATTTATCATCCTCCCTCCACGCTAATGTGGGTACATTTTATAAATTATTCCTTTCTCATCCTTACATCAGAAGCGCAATTAAAAAGTTTTGGACTAGCTTCAGGGATAGAATAGCCTAAGGCGTCACTCTCTCAGACTGGGAGTTCGGAGTTCAAATCTCAGTAGGTTCCACTAACGTTGGTTTTCCCTAAATGTTTTTCTACTCTCCCTCCACGCAGATTTGTGTGTACTTCCTCTTACTGTGACCCTCATATTCCCTATAATATTAGCATACGTAGTACATAGCTTGTTTTTTATTTTGTCTTTTTATTGTATAAAAGCATTTTACTTAAATTTTCTTTCCACCGCTAAAAATGTCGAATTGATAAGGGTGACGATTCTTCCAGGAAAACCTAATATAAATGATGACAACAAGTTATTTACATCTTGATATAGAAGAGATGGAGTAAGTTTTCATTTTATAATATCGATGTCAAAAATTTTCACTTTTAAACCTTAGTACAGGTTAAAATTAAACTATATTTGGGTCCTTATCATACTTCTTTCTTAGAATTAATCGGGAATGCCACCTTTATATGTTTCACTTGAACTTATAATCTCATTAAAAGTTTTAATCCACACATGATCATTTGTATCTAAATGATAAAACCTATTTTATATCTCTCTCTATACCTGGAATTCTCATTTTTACATCTCTGGCTTGTTTTTCTCAACGCAATTCTAACCAATTCACTGGGATTTTTTCTAAATATTTATTGACGTTTTATATACATTTAACCGTTTATTGCATCAGTTTGATGATAATTTTTATATACTAACTGTTTTAATATATTTTTTACTCCATTTACCTAAGAATTTATTTGTAATTTGTTTATTATTTTCTCCTTCTAATTTGTATTTTTACTTATGCTTACTCACATTTTTTCACCGTCATTATCTTCACCTTTTGAGCTTTTGTCTTATTCCGGTAATTTGTTATTGCACCCTAAATAATATATATATATATATATATAATGTTCTTTCACTTTGAAACTTATCTTGTTTTAAGTATTACCTTCACTTTCGTCTCCCCTTTGATTACTATCATCGGATATTTGTATTATTTTGCTGTTTCATTAATGAGCCTTACTTTATTTTTGTGTCGTAAACTTTTTTTTTTGCTTGTAAGCCTGGTTGGGTAGTGATAAGAGGTAACAAAAAAATATTATCATCTACTGATGTAGAGAACTTCCTAAACTGCCGAAAAATATTTCATCATCGTTTTTAAAATACTATTTATTTCATTATTCCCCAAAAATAATTTACTTCGTATTTTAACTACTTGTTTGCTTATTTTACACTGTTATATTTACTGCTACTAATTTTATGTTAATCTATCCCAAAGTTATAAATGTTTTATATTTACTTTATCCATCTATAGCTACAATAATGTATTCAGATGTTTTATTTAAATTTGCGTGTAACGTATTAGTAACATCAGTCACTAATTTTGTTCATGTTTTATTATGGATTACTTAGGACCCATTGTGACATTATTAGTTGGTTTTATAATTGTGATTGTTTAATATATACGTGGATGATAAATTCCAGTATGTTCCATGGCCGTTGTTTATAATTTAGAAACGTATTATTTTTTTACTGTTCTTGGAAGAACAAATTATATTTGCACATACTGCAGGGATAATAAATAAAGTCTCACAATATACATGGATATTTATTGATTATTAAAGTTTAATAGTGTGTGTGTGTGTGTGTGTTCAAAACAGTATGTAAATAGATTAATTCTGTCTCTGATTAAATTTCATTATATATATATATATAATGTATGCTTCCACTCCTTAAATTATAAAATAATGAAAAACTTTAATTCATAAAAGTAATCAATCTGCATTCATTAAAAGTGGCACACAGGGCAACCGCTTTAAATATAACTGCCTCATTTTAGAAACTAGTAATTTTATATGAAGGCTTCTTTATTGTGGTACTATATAAATTGTTTGTCTCATATTGGTCACAATATCACTTTTTGTGCTCTCTCACAGATTATAAATCTAGTTGATTTTAAATACCCAATTTGTTAAGAGTATTATATTTAAGATCTCAATCTTTATTTGAAAAGTGGTTGATTCAATCACTTTAAAATGTCAAATATTGTATCCTTTTGTACCTATAACCCGAACGGATACTATGACTGGAAAAAAATCAATGTGATTATAACTTTATTTTTATATATGAACCGGGCTATCCGCAATTACTAAGTAAAATAGTATTAAGAGAAAATGTTCTCACAACTACGTGGAAGGAGGGGGGGGGGACTATCTAATCAGTGTACACCCCTCCAGATGTGCTTATCAGGGATTTGAATCGCCAAATATCCGTCACTGATAGGCTAGACGAGCTTAACTGTTTAGTTTGTTTGATAACCGATGCAGTTTGTTGCAAAATTCATGAATAAATAAATCTAACTCATATTGAAATAGTTGATAACTATAAATAGTTTGAGCAATGCTCCTCTCAGTTCCTAAATATATAATTTTTGAGATATCCCTTTTGAATATGATATTTTAAAAATTTAATTTGAGGTATTCAACGTTGACTTTCTGAACCGATCGAGTATATCAGCAAACGAGAACTTTTATTAGCAAACGCGAAGGGCCTATCCATTTTGCCGGGAAAGGTATTATCACATACCTTCCAGGGTTCTGTTACATGTCACAATCTACATGGGACCCATGGTTTCACTTCCCCTCCGAAGATATTTGTTTTACAGATTCCCATCGCTCAAGAATAATCTGTCGACCTCATCTGGGTTTGATCCTACGAACGTTGGGTCCTGAGGGGAGAACGTTACCCCAAGACCACCGAGGTCAACAATATATGATAAACTAATCGATGATGGATATGGGGTGGACTAGCATTAATTGGGAACCATGAAACAATGAAATGTTTTGATGTAACTATAGCTGAAGGATATTTATCATAGCTAATACTATGATTATATGAAGCTGCTTGTTATATATTAATTATCAGTCTAAACTACATTTATCAAAAAATGTTAACTCGATTTTCTTATAAAGTAACATGTATAAATGCAAGATGGAAAATTTTCTGATGATTCTTTTTGTAAAACATATAGTTGATTTAAATGAAACGAATGAAATTGAGATATACCCAATTTTCAAAATTACCACTTAAGTTTAATTTAGTCTAATGACGTTAACTTCATAAATATAATAAAACGACTTACAATAAACCAATAAAAGTAGTTTCAGTTCATTTCAGTGGTTTATGTAGACGTTTCACAAACTTTGGGGGTTTCCCAGTCTAATGTAATTAGGATATGTTAATTATTCAATAAAATAATCAAAGCACTTACGAAAAAATCCCCTTCCCATCTAATTCAAATATATATATAAAACCACACAATTGTTGGCTATATATTTTTATTTTATACTACTATAAAGCCACATGGCTGACTCACTCACTGACATTAATCTTTACCCACTTCCAGATGAGCTAGAAACTTTAAGTTTGGCAGAATTCTAGCTTCTAGCCTGTAATCGACGAGAAAATTCCAAAAAGTTAAAAAAAAATCAACCCCTTAAAAAATTCAACTTGGCGGATTAACTTTAAAGTCAGTGCGGACATTTATTTGGGTGTTTCTTGTGGCTAAACGGTAAGACCTATCAAAAAAAGGCTCTGGAAATACATTAGTTGACATCCACTTGCAAAGAAAATTCACCGAGCAAAGCGAGTTTATATATACAAAACTACACAATTGTTGGATATATATTCATATCCAACAATATTTGGCTGAAAACTAACCAGAATTTTTTTATCTCTAATAAAAATGCCAATTAAGGAGCTAGGATATATTTTGTTCAACTGATTTCTATTTTTATAGATACACCCACTGTTATAAATAAGATTTCAACAAGACTTTCTATTATTACTTAACAACCTATAATCATTGAAGCGTGCTTCCTGATCGAAGGTGGAGAAATCCAACCTAGTATCCACTGTTTTAGTCTACGACTTAAGAAAATTCACTCTCTTTAACTTGAAAGGTATTATTACCTAGACTGATTACAATATTGACCTAACTAAACCAACAGTTCCCAACCTTTTTAAGTTTAGAGACCAACTACTGATTTAAAATAAATTGTACGTTGCACTGCACATAGTTTATCGCTCCTTTATCTAAATTAAACTTATAAATGGTTAAATATTTGAAACAAAATATATCACATTAACTTATATACTTAATGGTAAAAAAAATAACATCGAATATCACCAAAGAGCATACATGAAATAATGGATACTGTTAAATAAACATATTATTTGTTTTGTGAATTTTCAAATAGTAATTTCCCAGATCTCTATTTAGAGAAAATAAATTTGTCTGCAATTCAGAAATGTTTATGTTATAAAATATTATTTCATTTAAATGTTATTTATTTTTAAGTGACTATATACACTTTTTCAATTATAAGTTATTTCGTATACCAAAGAGTTTCGGAGATATGAAAATTTAAAAATTCAACTTATGTAAAGTAGGCCTACCCACAAAGGCATTTTAATGGGCAAATAAGAAGCGCCATTTTGTTTGTAATGTTAAAAAATGCCGAATGTTTATCAAAATCGCCCTAGCCGATTTTTTGATAAAAGCGATTTTCTCTTTTTGCCCTAATTTTAGTGTTGGATGAATAATTCCTAAAATTCCTTCTGTGCAACTTAGGCTAAAACCTGGCCTATATAGTTTTCATTGATTGGTAAAATGATTTCAGCTTTAGTACCAGTAACAGAGAGATGGATAGTATGACAAAACAAATTTTTCTGGCTCAGGGGGTCATGAAACGTCGACATCGTTCAAAATCTCAGATTCCATTTTTTTGACTAGGCCTATCACAATACTTTCCCTCCGAGGAGTAACGAGAATGTAAAACTAGTCATGCTAAACTAATAGTAAGAAAGTCGTTTTTGGAACCAATATTGGATAAAATATTTAATACGAAACAAGTGTTATGAGCTCATAAACTTATGTTTTAAACTGGAATTTCGCAACTCTTTAGCAACAAAATATATGTTTTCAAAGATAGTAGAATATTTAGGATACAGAAGTTTATAGTTTATATATTTGCATTCTTATAACATACTTATTCAGCTAATTAATTGGCTTGTGGTATTTATTTGTTTTCAAATTAAGGCCTGTTGATCTTAAAACTTGTTCCACAACGAGCTTGTTTCATTACTTTTATTTAAATATGACAAGAAAAGAAAATCCATATTCACAAACATAATATGTTGCTGGAAAAGTAATTAACTGCTGGATCGCCTTATTTTACTATTTTGGATACTCAGAATGAAACTGTAGTTAGAAGTAATATGTGTGATTTTATATAAAGACTATTTCTAAAAGTTTATGAGGTTTTGAATTCGTGGATAACTTTAAATAACTAAATAAGTCCATCGCCCCAGGTTGAAAAGCAATGAACAAATCATAGCAAGGTATACTTGTTACATATCAGGGTAAACTGAGTGTACAACTAAGTTAGGAATCGTTTCAAACTATAATCACCCGACCGTGAATAAGTGTTTCCGTTTCCATTTCCTTACGAACAATAAGGAAAGGACTAATTAACACTCAAGCAAATATAAAGGGAAGTGTCAATTGAAATGTCAAGTCATTGGTTGTATCTAAACATATTTTAAATTGTTTTCTCAATATATATTTTTTATATTCTTTTTCCGGCACTAAGTTCACCAGAGTTCTTAGCCACTGAATCATCTTGAATAAAAGTCACACGTAAATAATTGTTTTCATACATACCTTTATCAAAATGATCAGTAACGCTCCCGATACTTAGTGGTCTGCACTAGACTTTGAAATCTAGTATACATCTATGAACTAAACAAATTGATAATTGCGTAACCAAATCTTTAAATTAAGCCATGGCATGCCATTAAACTTAGAGAATACAATTCCCTGGCTAATTTTCAATCAAAATAATATTAAATTTATATAAAATCAAACTGCAGTAATAAGGGTGAATATTAGTGAAGAGAACATCAAAATAAGTAGAGGTATAAGGAAAGAAGGCAACCATTCTACTAAATATTCAATGTTTACAAAGAAGCAGCATTCACTGAAATGAAAGTGAAAGTTGGTAATGAGAAGAATTATCATAAGCACACTTCAATTCGAAGATTGCTTAAATAAATGCACTGTCACCAAGGAAGCTCTACCGGCTATTTTGGATATAATAAATGAAATCCTATAATTTGGATACAATATGAGAATCATCCCGAATAAAACCAAGGGCATTATGGTTGGGAGGAAGGAAGCAGAAGATATGATTGTAAACTAGGGTTAGAAACACTTGAGAAAGTGTTAGAATTCTTTTACTTTGGTAGTAGAATAAAAGAAGATGAAAAATTGCAAGGAGTTAGCAGGATAGCACAAGGAAAGAAGGCCTTCCAAAACAAGAAAGTTCTACTCACATAAAATAGCATCACCATAGAAATCATAAAAAGGTTTCTTAAGGCTTTATATGAAGTGTTGCATTGTATGGTTGGGAAATGTTGACTGTAGGAATATATGAAAGTAGAAGAATACAAGCATTCGAGATGTGTTTGTTATAAACGAATGATGATCATCATTTTACTTATGACTGCATTTTGCGTTTAATAATGTCTACATTTGATACTTGAGTGTTTTATGAATAAACTAAACATATATATTATTTTATTATCGTTTTGTATTATTTTACTAACTAAATTTTTCTTAAGTTGGGAAAGAGAAGGGCTTCTTTGCCCATTAGACTATATCATGATCTAATAGAGTTAAAAAGTGAATCAATTATAATCTGATCGGGCTCGATTAACGTATCACTTTATAAATAAATTTTCTTCTCTTGTTTGAGGGAATGTCATGAACTATTTGAGATAGAAATATGAAAATATCAATAAAATAATTCAAGTTTGACACGAATATTTAGGCCACCTATTTTGATAAAAACGACTTTTTCTAAAAAAAAAAAAAGATTAGAAGATAAACACCTCCATAGAAAACTCAACAAGATGGATCGAGCTTAATATTGCTTCAGAAAAGTATCAATATAAAAACATGAAGAAGATAACCTCAGAACTATTTGAGTATGAAAGTCAAGTTAAAATTTGTTACATTGTATGTTAGAAATTTGTGACACTACAAGTTAGAAATTTTTGAAACTGCAGGCACACATATTGTGGTACTTTAGGCTACCTTACAAGCTAGAAATTTGTCACACTACAATTTCGCAATATGTGAATTTACAGGTTGGCAATTTGAGAAATATCGTTTGGCATTTTGGGCCATATAAGGTTTAAGAGCTGTAAGCAACAACTAATTCTTAAAGTATGGTGCACCTTGCCCCTTCACCTTTAATAAACAATGAAACAACTCTTTACGTAACTTGAATCTTGTCTCTCTCCCCTTCATAAGTGATAAAACAACTATTTACCCAGGGTGGCTAAGGTATTTCAACCTTTTATCGACGATAAAAAAAACTCTCAAAGTAAAGTTAAATTAAGTACTTATTTTAAAAATCATAATGAATGCTTATCGTGACGTTATTTACATAATTTAGCATAAAAAACACATTTTGTTTAAAAATACGACACCTTGTTCGAAAACTTGTAATATCGCAAGTTTATATTTTATTTCATGCACTTAAAATACGTTGGACTAATAACTTTAACTTGAAACAAATTTTTATGCTATCAAAAAGGATATCTCACATATTTCTTGAAATCATGGTTTTCAAAAAGTAGACGTAGGTGTTTAGTGGTGTTTGTTCTTTTTAAATGTGATAATTTATGTTCACAATTTGTGCACACGCACGCACGCACCCGAAGATGAGTCCTCTTGGTTTTTTAAAATAGTAACGTTTGTAACAGAAACAGCCAGAATTTAACTTGGTCAAATAAACCTTTATTTACACTAACAATTACTTTCTTTATGGCACCACGTCTTACTATCCGTTTTAATTACTCTAATGGGCTAAGAATTAGAAATAATTAATTTAGAGGAAATGTACCCGCATTTACGTGGTGGGAAAGTGGAAGGCCATTTACCCGACAAGGATCGAAGCCCTTTCTGCCTAGTTGATTTCGGGGTAAAGTGCTCGCCCCAGGAGACTATGTTCGTAGGTTAAAACTCAGCTGAGTTCAATGGATTTTTCTTAAGTGATACAAATCCGTAGCAAAATTTTCTTCATAAGGGAAGTAAAGCCATTGCTCCCATGTCGATTGTGACATGTAAAAGAACCCTAGAAGGTATGGAAATATGCCTATCATGGCAAAATTGATAGGCCCTTTTGATCTCGCTCATAGAAATTATCTTGTGGTAATATTATCATTTGGTTCATAAAGTGCATTCTAAATACTTTAAATAAATAAAACAATGTATTGTGTTTATCTGCAGCTAGCTCCTCCATAAAGTTTCATTGGACATTCAAAATTTTATTTCAAAATTTTAGCAAGTTAAAATATACGATAATAAATGATGATTATGATAATAAGATAATAAATGAGATTCATTGATTTAAAATCATTACAGCTCTCAAGTTATAGAAAAGAAACAAATTTTTTGATTACCATTGTTAAGGCAAAGTAATTACTGTATGAGACTGAAATCTAGTATAATTACACATTCATATGAGCTAAGAACTATGAAATATTTATACTATGTAATATATGAGTAATTTAAAAATACTAGAATTACATCATTCTTAATAATATATTGATACTGTTATTTTTAAAATCCATTGATTTTGTTTTGTAGTACACATTGTCATTATTTAGAATCAATTTGTTTTTTTAAGCTAATTTCATCAATGTGTCTGAATTGATTATTACAAAAATAGATAGGAAATGTTTATTTCCCGAAATTTCTTGTTTTGACTCTGCCAATTGTAGAATAAACACCGCTTGGCAGAACATAATATGCCAGGCCGTGGTAGAGGGTCAAAAAATTCCAACTAATGACACATCCAGTTAAGGTGGAGGCTGGCTTCCTTACCTGGCTGGCGTTGCTGGAATGGGCTGTTACATGCTTTATTTTCCAAGTAGCTCCCCTATCCCAAAATATGTTAAATTCTCTGCCAAGATGTTATAGACTCAAAATCTCAGTAATACTTATTGTATCTGTTATCGTCGTGCCAATTTAATAATGGTTTGGTACTGGTCAAAACGGGTGCAGGACACCAAGAGGGTATGTCAAAAGTTTGAACGAAGTTCATTATAAATAGTTTCGGCTCTAGCCCCAGATACGATTGACAGACAGACACACATAATTGTAAAACCCAGTTATTTTAATTTTGGATCACCTAAAACTTTAAGATCCCTCATAAGCTCTTAGGTAGAGAATGTTCACAATTACAATACTTTCCTTGTATGAGAAAGTCAAATTAGCCTCTTTAAACCTGTCACCAACTCCATGTATCAGCTTATTTTGGATATTTTTCTTGTCCTCAGAGGATCTTTGGGGAAGTCTGTTTGAAACCCACGCCATGAGCGCAAGGGTTGATTTCATCCCCAATTACCCTCCAATCAATCACTGGAACCATCGTTACTGTCATGCCATGTGACCTTGATTTACGAGTATTCTCCAGGCGACGATAACAATCTTACCGTCTCTTTAACAAGGCCCTCGCAAACATAAATTACGTTTTATGGCAACACGTGATATCTCATTTGGTAAAATGGCCATCTTAGTTAGGCTCAAATAAACCAAGAATAAAATAAAATCTGAAATAAAAAACTACCAATTCAAGCGTTCTCGCTTTAGCTTCAGTCTTCAGAATTTAAAAGGAAAACCGACCTTTCGACTGATAGCGAGCCTTAATATTCATTAAAAAATATATTGGTAACGTTTTGGGAGTTGTAAAAAGGAGACAAACTTCTTTATTCATATAAAAATGTAATATCTATGCTGATTAAGTTATAAATAGTTTTCTATATTAGAGTGGTTACATAAACCTCCACTAGCCTATAGGAAACAATGGTATTCTTACTGTTTTTTTAATAAATGACTCATGAGACTCAACGATTATAATTACTAACCTTTTAATATGCAGCGAAAAATCTCATACGTGATGAAGTGTTAATATTACATTTTTAAGTAAATGTTTGGAAATGGATTCATCAAACACGTTAAAAACCATTAGTGAAATTAACCTTAGGACATCAATACCTGCATTTAAAATGAAGAGTTATTTCGGTTAAACCCTAAGAGTAAATTTCATCCCTCTTCTAAGAAATCCTTTAACAGTTTTATGATCCATTAAAAAGTTTAAAATATAAGATATTTTTACTTAATCACAGCGTTATCTTCTTTTCCTGGAAGGTGCTTAATTTATTGACTTTAATTTATCAAGAGGTTTTGTAATTTTGAAACATGGGAATTATAAACATTATGCTATGGAATATTACTGTGTTTAGAAACGAGTTTTAACTCCCCCCTCTTCCCACTTGTGTCCTATGAGAATCATCCAAAATATGCACGATAGGCTCCATAATTTTTATTGAGCGAACCACTTCGTTTCGACATATAAGTATGTTTGTATGTATGTAGGTGTTTTGAAACGCCACTTTATAATAATTTGTTTTATTATAAAACAAGTTTAGATCATGGCTCCTGTAAGTGGTAGCACGCAGGGTATGAAGGATGTGTGCATTGTTAGGAAACGTGTTCGTGCAGCCGCTTGTAGTCACAGTTGGAAACAGTTTAACAAATAAATGGAACGGTGCACAGACTTTCTAACTCATTTAGCTAAAAATTGAAACATTTACCTAAAACTATTAAGATATGTTAAATTAAATAATATACATTGTTTCAGAAACCAAATAATATACACTGTTACAGAAACACGTTAGTTAAAAATTTGCATTTCTTTTCACTTAAGAACATAGGAATCAATTCCTCAGATTTAAAAAATGTATTTGCCAATTTATAGGGGGCAGTTGGGTTTATAAATACATAGTATATTAAATAAACGTTTTCATTTTTTTAAAGTAAGAATTCTACAACGTTGCAATGATTCACTATTTCGTATTTCAAATAGTTGTGGATATATGATAAAAGTTGGAGATTCTCGCTTATGTTGAGTACCCTCAAAGTAATTTTTATGAAAAAATTAGAGTTTCTTTTTATGTTTGTAAGTGTTATGATACGAAATTTAATCGAAATATTTAAACGTTAGTTTGAGAAAATTGGGTTTTTTCTATTTTCGCCCTAAGTTAAACTACTCTTAAGTTTAGGGTTTGATAAATAATTCCTAATACCCCTATGAGGAACCTTATGTAACCCTATATACCAATTTTTAGCCTGATTGGTATAATGGTTTCGGTTCTTGTCGCAGTAACAGACAGACAGACGACGTTACTAAAACAACATTTTCAGTTTCAGGGAGTAGTGAATGTCGACATTCATCAAAATATTAAGTTCGATTTAGTTGTCTATCACAATACTTTCTCAACCCAAGGGTTGCATGAAAGTTAAAATGGTAATTATTTCTGGAAAATCTAAAAATTATTAATCATAATAATTTTTAGCACCGCGTCTTACTACCCGTTCGGGTTATACGCTTTAAGTACTAATTGCTCTAATTGATAAGGAATTGGGAAGGTTGAATTAGAGGAAGTGCCGCATTTGCGTGGAGGGAGAGTGGAAAACCATTTAGGGAAAACCCAGCCGAGATTCGAACCTCGATCTCCCCGTCCTCAGCAGTCGAGCTCAACACGACTAGCGCGTTAGCCAAAAATCTAGAAAACAAAGATAATTTTGTGTTAAGAAAAGAGTGGCAACATTGTAATCAGTGTAAAGGTTGGCATAGCCTCTAAACTTATGCAAATACCAGCGGTAAAAGGTTATGCTCACCCACATATAATCAAGATTGGGCTATCCTTTCAGTTTTGCCTCCTCTTGGTATTTCATCTTAGTTGAGAAGAAATGTAATCACGCTAATGGAAATCCTCCCATCTTATATACCGATTGCTATGCCATAAAATCGAGCTATAAACGAGACCCCGTAGTGTCGTCATTCTCAGTATTTCTGAGTAACGAGCATTTTAGTTTGTATGTGGATCGGTTGGGATAATACGCCTGTAAAGTTGTTTATGTTGAGAGTCTTGGTAACTTAGGAATAGTTTTGAGATAGTTTGTAAAGCCTAAGATTATAGACTAAGGTTCAACACTAGCAATCCTACGGAGGAGTTTATTGGGGAATAGGGGAGATAGTTAAACCTTCGCTTAAATATTTTATCATATCAATATACTCATTTGAATCTGATTGAGCTCAACTTTCATTTAGTTGTCTTCTATACTCTTATTTACTCATTCAAGCTATTTTATTATTGTATTGTTATGCCATTTATCTACTATTACAGCTAGGGCAAATTTAGCCCCAGACCTCTTAGAACAAAGTCTGTAATAGGATCTACTTGGATTACCTCGCCATATTAACTCGGAACTGTGGGTGTGATTTTGAGGAGTTTATGAATATTTCTTTCATTAGTACAAAATCCTCAGATAAGGTTACAGCTCTCTATTTATAGCTTGAATCGAGTGTTTAGTATTGGACGAAGTAATGGCGTTGGGAGCCATTTACTAATACTATATTCTTCTATAATCTCGATGAGTAATTTAATTAGTGAAGCGAATGAGAAATGCTGTCAAATTGCAAAGTTGAATTAGCATGTCCGCTAATATTACTAGTTTACCAATTAATTAGCGGAAAAATCAGCAAATCTTTTTTTAAAGTACGATTAACAAATTAATCTATTTGAACAATTTTACGATTATATATGGAATAAATTAAAGGTAATTTATTTAGTTAATAAAATGTATAATCAAATTTCTTTGAAAGTTGCTTTCGAGTGATAAATATACAAATTAAAAACCAAGCCCTAAAGATTTTCTCTGCCTCTCTTGTAGTGAATTAAGAAAGAGTCAATCTCTTTATTTCTACCATTGGGAGCATGGTCTATGTCACAATAGATTGGATTGCTGGTGACCGGGAGGTTGGTTTTTGAACTACACCCGAATATAAAAAAAGGTGTTTTTACTTAAATGGCTTTACACACTCTCTCTCTAGGCAAATACTGGTGCATTTAATATGAATTATAGATTTATCATCCCTACCTTATTTAGTGTTAATATGTGAAAAGCCCCAACGGAGAGAAAGTCTTGGGGTGAAAAACGTAAGCCAGGCTAATTTAATTAATTGTTTTGAGTAAATTCAGGAAATACTCGGTCAGTAAGTTTTTGGCATATTGCTTGCTTTCAAGGAATGTAAAGATTAGATTATTATTTATTAATTATTATTATTTAGCCCCACGTTTTACTACCCATTCGGGTTATACGCTTTAAGTACTAACTACGCTAATGAATTAGGAATTTGGGAAGGTTGAATTAGAGGAAGTGAACCCTCATTTTCGTGGAGGAAGAGTGGAAAACCATTTAGGAAAAACCACCCCCAGCTCACCCGACCGAGATTTGAACCTCGATCTCCCCGTCCTCAGCAGACGAGCTCAACACGACTAGCGCGTTAGCCAACTACGCCACCAAGGTGGATGTAAAGATAAGAATTTTATACAAAACAATAGTTTTACTGATTTTTATTTACGGCTACATTACATGAAAATAAATTTAGGGTGTTTGAAAACAAGTTGCTTTGGAAGATATTTGGTCCATAAAGGGATGATAATACTGGGCAGTGGAGGAAGTTACGTAATGATAAGTTTCATACCTTGTACTCATTACAATACATTGTTAGGATAATCAAATCTCGTTGATTCATGTGGGCAGGACATGTAGTGCGAATGGGTGATTCTAGAACCTTATTCAGAGTATTGAATGGCAAACCCAATGGGAAGAGACCAGGATGGGGATAGGTGGCGTACTTTTGTTAGTGCGGCAATGAACATTCGAGATCCTAGAGCCATAGAGTATATATGTAATCGTTCAAGCCAATAATTATGGCTTGGACAAATTTATAATTTTAATAGTACAAATGTACTACTTATAAGACTAAAGTTAACATGAAAAAATTAAATCTTCTTTCTTATTATTTTATTCCCCTCCTTTTATTTGATCTTTATTCTTCTATGACGTCATGTTTCGGTACTCTATATTACACCAGCTTCAGGTCTTATTTATGATGACAATGATTTGTTTAAAATACATATTGCCGGAAAGTTTGTGAAATTTTGAATTATTGTTATTATGTATGAAACTTTATATGGGATATCATAATAATCATATATAATAATTATTATTATTCATAATTTAACAAACTTTCTGGCAATATGTATTTTAAACAAATCGTCATCATTAATAAGAACTGAAAGGTGACCTGGCGGTCTAGGGGTAAGGTGTCAGACTTCTATAATGGCGGCCGGGGTTCAATCCTCGGTCCCGGCACAGATTTATCTGATTACCAAACCCTTCCTTCACCTCTGACAAGACATCTTGTGAATGTGGGGAATGCCAGGCCTCCACCGTGGTTCGGAATCCACGTTAAACTGTAGGTCCTCCATTTCATCTCACAATCACCCTACCATTACACATTAGCGTAAGTGCGTAAAACCCGAACGGGTAGTAAGACGCGGTGCTAATAATAATAATAATAATAATAATACTAATAATAATAATAACTGAATATGAAGTAATATATAACACCAAAACATGTCATAGAAGACTAAAGACCAAATAAGGAGAAAGTAATAAAATAATAAGAAAGAAGATTTAATTGTATCATTTATTACTCCTTAGTAAATAAATATGAACATTATTAAAGTTAACATCTTTACCTTGACTGATTACACTTTGGCACTAAGTTATAAGATATAGTTTAGTGGAGCCAGGCAAGGTACGCGTATATTTATTTTTAGGTTCCTACATGTATGTGGGTATTAATAATTTAGAAGATTTTTATTTCCAAATTGACAAAACTATATACATATATTACTAATACTAATGGTTTTTAGCCAAATGCCTATTTGTTAGTGTTCATCAATGTTTGTAATGAGTGTACCGCCGGGGACTTAATTTTACCGGCTTGTTGGTAGAAGAAGATAATAAATATTGTAATCATAAAGTAGAAAACAAATATCTAGCTCACATAAATCAATCTTGGCCTACACTTTATTCTGGCTAAATTAACTTAAACTATTTTTATTTGTCGTTTTCAAACAACACAGTGGGTTTTCTTCTGTAGTCACATGTATAAAGTTTATGGATGGATAGCATTGATCGAATTGAAGTCATCATTCACAGAGCAATAATTATATCCACAATGAAGTACAATATTCATTGAAGTGCAAAGGAATTTGTAGAAAAAGAACCGACGCTATTACACAATGCATATTAACACAATTATTATAGTTCGATTTGTTTTTCCAGCCATATTTGCTTCTGTGAAAATATTTTAGGGCTAGTTTAGTAGTCAAACTTAGCACGCCTCAAGTACGGCGCTATACTAGATACAGGATGACACCTACCTATACCAATATGGAATGGGCTAGTTTCCTTAGCGAAACTGGCCCATTCCCCGCGAGTTTAGGTAGGTATTGTCTTGTATTTTGTATAGCGCCGTACTTGAGGCGAAGGCCTACTCACTCTGACAATGAAACTGGTCCTTAGTAAAGTTTTGTTCATGCACTAAGTTTTTGGAGGGCCTGCCTGAGGTATTTCAACTAACCTTTATTAGTTAAAAAAAGAAATTGGCACCACACCGTACTACCTGTTCGAGTTATACGCTTAAATACTTATCACGCTAATGGATTAGGAATTAGGCAGGCTAAATTTCAGAGGAAGTGACTCCGCATTTGCGTGAAGGGAGAGCGGAAAACCATTTTGGAAAATACACCTCCAATTCACCCGACCAAGATTCAAACCTCAATCTCTCCGCAGTCTAGCTCAACACGAAACTTGCACGTTAGCTAACCACACCAATGAGGTGGGTTCTTTACTTGTTTATTCAACCGAATTACCCTTGATATAATTTATGAAGATGCATTATAAATCTAATAAATAATATCTATTTTAGTTTTATTTATTCCCTTCTTTGTAAATAGAAGAAAAGTGGTAACCTAGAATTGTATGATTCTTAATTACGGTCTTGTAGAATACGAGTATATTGGGTTTGATGAGCTTTCATTTACTAAACTACGTTTTACTGCCCGTCCGGACTATTCGCATATTTATATTAATGTGAAAGGGGTGAATAAGATATAATATAGAGGAAGTGTAGATACATTTTCGAGGAGGCTGATTTGGATACCATCTAGAAAAATCAACTCAGTACACCCTTTAGGGATTTCATTCCCAATCTTCCAATTACTAAACAAACAAACTAGGTGAGTTTGATGCCCTAGCCTTTATGTCCACCGTTGCTTGTCTTGCAAATAATGATTTATTTTAAATATTAACTGTTATTTATCACTCATCTGGTCTATCCCCATTGCACTACTATAATAGTTTAGGGATGAGGTAATTATAAGTAAATACACCAGCATTTGAATGTAAGTAGAGTGAAATAGCCATTTAGGGGAAACCACTCTTTATACCCTGATGACTTGAAACTAGACCTATCCGGTCAACGGCACTCCGCTATGTGTATGTATATATATATATAACGGAGTGCATACATATATATATATATATATAAAATGTGACCACAGATGTTGGTTAGTGAGAGTTAATATCTAAGGGAGTGTTCGAGCTAAATTAACTTAATGTTCGCTGACGCTAGCGTGGTTAGAAACACAATTATTTCATTAAAAACACCTTCGGTGCTGCGAGTCAGGATTAAGGTTAACCATTTATATTAAGACAGATCGATACGCACAAAACGAGAGACCAACCATTTTATTTAGATAAGTCTTTAAATAATTTAGAGTAAATGAAGGTGGAAATAGTCGCAAGACAAGAGAAATAAAAGGGATTTATGTACTGAAGCATGATATAAATGAGAATAAGGTATGTTTCTACGTATCGTAAGGAAATATAACGTTTTTCAACTGGTATATTAACACAATATTAAGTTAGCCACTTCAGTGGCCACATGGTCTGTACCTTACGCGACACAGGCAAGCTTAAATGCAGCGCCTTGAAGCGTAATGTTCAATTACAAAACAGCTGGACTGACGCCAGGCTACGGTCAGTTGATTCTAAAAGAAAAATAGTGTGATAATTATAAACAAACGTTAACTGGGAATTATATACATATAGTATCGTTAACACATTTATAATTTAAACTAGCTTGCTTGATTGGGACAAAAGAAAATTCTTTAAGAGACATAGTATAATGAATTGCCATAGAAAGGTTATTTGATTAAATTGGTAGATGGCTAATATACAGGTGTCTACACACAATAGTACTATGGCCGGTCCTTTCCCTATTGGTACTGTGCCAGAGCATTCAATAGTACATGTATTTACTGACCCACTCCCTGGGGCACAACAATAATATAATTCATACAAGACTAATACTCAGCCAAGAGGTGCCAAAAAATGGGCAAAGAGAAAAAAGGTATTATCCGCGCGGACCCCATATAGAAACAAGCGGAGTTCCGTTCTTTACGCACCCAAGCTAATACCACACGCGAAGCGTGGCAACAAGAATAATTCAATACATTGAACACACTAACCCAACTGGGTCCTAAAAAAGATAGACAACTTGGTTGTAGCCATAAAAACAAGTGTGTAATTCTACGGACTCAAAAGAGAAATATCGTGCTCACTGAGAATAGCAACCATTTGGACTAAGTCCTGATTACATCTGGAGCTCAAGGCTCCTATATCGAAGCTATATCATATGGATATAGGAAAAACATAGTCTCTTGGACCAATAAAACAAGTCTGAGGGACTTGAGCAACACTAGAGTTGCTGTGACTACATCAACAGAGTTTTAATAATACAAAACCAAAATCTAGTCATTCTGACTGATACAAGAAGTCAAAATAATCGTAATAGTCGCCTCGACTATACTAAGTCTGAAATAAACAATAAGTAGGATGGACTTATTAAATAAACCATTTATAATCTTTTAACTTAACAATATGTTAGTTGGCCGTCGCCTCTATACTTAAGAAATTGGAGGGGATATTCCTTAGTGGTGCGGTGGTGTGAACCACGTCCAACACATCATGGCCACCGGTTCCTTCGTGAAGAGATATTTTCCTCGGAGGCGCTGCGATGAGCACCACGTCCAATACTGCATGGCCACCAATCTTTTCGTGAAGATAGGTTTTCCTCAGAGGCGCGGCGGTGAGTGACACGCCCAATACTCCAGGCCCCCGGTTCCTTCGTGAAGAGAAGTTCCTTCTTCAACGACGTGATGTGATAGAGAGGAGGGTACCTATTTTATACTCTTTATTGGACTAGAACGGAACAAAAAGAAATAGAGAAAAGACGTGATAGCACACATGATGATAGGAGCTTGTGGGGTGTGGAAAAGGGGAGGTTCAAAGACACACCACCACGACAGTGGCGCTCGAGGGTCGTGGGAGCGAACCTAACATAGGTTTAGTTCTTTTCTACGACTGCAGGAGTAGTAAGTGGATATGTCAGCAAGCACTCTGTCGCCATTCGTGTTAAATATTACGCTAGAAAGCATGTTGGTTGTATCTGATCCCATCCAGCCACGGTGAGTAAGTTTTAAAGCATATTATTCCTGAATGTATTGGCTTTAATTATCTTCTTTGGATTCCACTATTGTAAGTTTAGTATTTTTAGCATATATGTATTATTAAAATGACTTGTAGTATTTTCTATTGAGAGCACGTGGATCATATCCGAGTTCATCCAGTCATTAACAGTAGGTTTTGAAGGATATTATTATTAAATATTTCAAATCTAATCCTCTTCTTTGGATTCTGCCAATATAATTATTATACCTTCGTATTTTTACGTAGCCTAATTGTGTAGGTGTCAACTTTACATAAATGACACGCTACAGGTATAAGGATTCACTATTGCAATATACTAGATTAGCTATTACGGGTAGATTGGGGTTTGAATCCCGGCCGGATGTACAGTAGGTGCTTTTTCCTAAATGGTTCACTACTATACCATCACGAATAATAATAATAATGAATATTCAGCCCAAGGGTTGGTGCTGATGTGTTTCATATCCATCCGTATCAGGGCATGTACTTAGCCTTTCGATCACTTAGGGCTTCCCGCACCATCTGGGAGAGGTCACATGTCCAAAGGAAGTCTTGAATTTGCGGTAGTCTCTCGTTTATTCACGTATTAGATTTCTATGAGCGAGTGAGAAGGAGTCTACCAATTTTGCAGGAAATTTTATTTCTAATACGTCCTAAGTAACTGTATTTTACATGCCACAATTGACATAGGACCGACGACTTTACTTTCCCTCCGAAGGAATTTGTGCTATTGATTTTTATCGATCAGTAAAAATACTTGATGCTTAGATTGATTTGAGTCCACGAACATCGAGTCCCTAAGCATGCACTTTACCCAAAGAATACCGATAGGCCTACCCCCCCACACAAAAATGGCTCTAGACTCTTCTTTTATCATCCCTACCTTACTATCGAATTAGAATGCATCCATCCTAGATGAGTGATAGGATGTGGTGAGAAACAGAAAATAAATAGTACGGTGCACCGTACAGACTTTCTTTCTATTTTATCCTAAGATAGAGATATTTACTAAAAACTCGTAAAATTTGTAAAAATAGCATTGATTAAGTAATATACACTTTTACAATTCCAATAAGAATAGAGAAACATCTCTGTCTACCAAAGAGCATAATAATCAATTTCTTATGTCTAGTTATTCCATAAAATGATATATATATATATATTTACTTATAGCTCATAAACTATTGGATTTATAAAAACACATTCAAAATAAATTATTTTAAATGGTACAACTATGATAAGTTGAATCATATACCAATAATTGTGGGGATTTGATCAAAATTGGAAATTTCCATTTGTTTTGTTATGTTAAACTATGCCTAATTTTTTATAGATAGAAAATTTAATCAAAATTGTTTGAATGGTCATTGAATTTTTATAATTTTAAAAGAACTAACTTATATTTTTACTTGATCTTGTAGAAATTAAGGCTTCCCATGCTAGTTTATACATTTTGTTATTATAACTAACACTTGCTATGTTTCATTTCAAGCAAACCTTTTCCTAAGACAGTATTTGAATTAACTAATATTCAGATTAGGTTTATTCCTTGTTTTCAAGTAGTTATGCATCCCGCTCTTAGTTCAATAAGGCTTTCTTAGAATTTAATTCGTAGGATTAATCTTATTTATGACATTCAAGAATGATCACCCTTTATTTTGTACATTATTAAGGTTCCCTCACAAGTAGTTAACGAGCGTAAGATATTCCGTATATATTATATTTAGAATAAGGTTTTAATACCATATATTTATAACAAAGTAAAAGGGTTGACATATATTAACTAAGTTAAATTATTATATTACAAAAAAAAAAAATCACAGTGCAGCTCGTTATAATAATGGCGTTTTAAAAAAACTCCATATTTATTCCCTCTTTAGTAGAATTAAATCATAGGATGATTTATATTTAGTATTTAAAAATAGTTCTAAACTTAAAAAATATTATGCATTTTCTTAAATAAACTTTAGAATTTAAAGTTTATTTAAAAGTTTCTAACTGATTGACTTTGATAATTTTGAGATAATGCTTTCCCTATTTACATATTGTTAGTAAGTCATTATAGTTTTGTAAAATTGATGAATTTATATAAACCCATTACGTGCTTCCTGGCAAAACCTTTGTTTTTGAGACAACATTCACAGAATGCTATAAATCTCTGAACGGGTAACTTTTATATAACCTTGATGCCCAATGTCACTTTATATATATATTTCTATTTATTTTATTATCACTTATAAAAATGTATCCTATTTTGAATCACTAATTGCATCTTTTTTCTGAAATAATTTGATTTTTAATTGTTATGTCTAGTTATTTAATTTTTATTTATTTAATTATATATATAATTTTGTAATTTTTAGTGTAATTTAATTCAATGTTCATGCGTTTAGCATAAAGACCATTGACTTATCTAAGTGTTAAGATAGCTTGAAGAAGATGCATTCAGGCTGGAAAGAGGTTGAGAAAAGAAACTTCAGTGTACCTATCCAGTGCCTCCCCATCATTGGTGAATCTAACGCCTTATATCGTTCGGCCACGACTGTAAAATTATTATTATTATTTAAGCGTATGACATATTTGACCGTGAGAGATGCAGTATCTAGTTCAATTGCCGTTTATGTAGAATTTCAGCAGGTCCTTGGGAACATAACGTTGCCCAAGGTATACTTTGGAGGTTGTCTACACGTCATACCCTCAATGAGTTGACGTGATGGTGTGGAGCCAGTGAAAATCTTAAACCTTGTTTAAGCCTAATTAACCAGACCATGGTGATCATAGGTACAATTCCCCCTTCAGAAAAAAATATCTATAGCTCCACCTCGAATCGAACCCGGAACCTCTAGATCAGTTTCCAGGGCTACTGACCACTAAACCAAGAGGCTGGTCATGATTGTGGGTGATATGAAATGATAAATCATTGATACAAGAAGTGGAGAATTTCCGTCCCCCTACCCCACCCCCTGTTTGGGCTATGGGCATTATTAAATGTGGTAGAGATAAGGGAGGTAGAATGTACAGGAATTATATCCAACTTAGACTGGATGAACAGTGGGCTATTAAAAAACAACAACAATCAATTCGGCTGAAATTCAAGTCCCGACCTCCTGTCAACTTTAAACGTGATTAGATGAGCCATACATCTAGTCCGAGTACACATTGATTTGAGTTAGAACATATGTAATGAGAGAAAAGGTAAGTGCATTATTATATAGACAAAAGACACTTTAATTTTTTGGCTTATTGCAAGTGCTGATATAAATAATGTTTCGGCCAAGCTCCAGAAAACGTGTTTTATTTCCGCCCATTGTAGAATATTTGTTCAAATCTTACTTGGACTTATAGAGGCGCATCAAAGTATAAGGACAATGGTGTGCCAGTGTCCTGCAGTCTCCTTAGAATTCTGACTAGAGTATTTGAGTTACATTTATTGGTAGCTGAGCCCCGCAGTTGTGCCTGAGTATTGGGAAGTGGTGTTATAACTCGATGATGTGTATTCTTCTTGATTTAAAAACACGAGCATTCACATATATTTGTCTTTTAATCATTTTAAATGATTGTGTATCAATTCCTTGTGTTTTATTAGTGATGGCTGGACAGAAAATGATTTTATTTATATCAGGACATGACTTACAAACTATCTTAAATCTATAACAGACTCAACATCCAGCCCCCGGCCATTAATTAATCACTGTGAAAGGGGAAACCCACATTTCCCCCAACTATACATGTTTCGGCCATATCAAGAATCAAACCAGGGACCCAATCTACAATTTTTACTGATAAAACCAATTGGAAGAGAACATTGAGAAGACCTAGACACATATGAAGTGGACTGGTTGGAACTATCTCAAAGATAGGGATAGGATGTAATAAGGTGGACTGGATGGAACTAGTTCCAAGACAGGGTTAGGTGGCGTATTTTTAAAATTGAAGCAATTAACTTTCGAAATACTAATGCCATTGAGTAAGTAAGTAGCCAACGCAAAAAGAGTAAACTAACTAATTTTTAACAACCATTTACTCGAAAAATTACATTTTTGAGATGAATATAATTTGTAAGAAACATAAATTTATCTTTCCTTAAGAAATTAACTAATTCCGCTTTTTAACGGGATCACAAAATTAAATTTTAAGACAAATAAGGATTGTTTTAGTGATTTTGATAAATCAAAAATGCCGTTTCCATAATAATTATTACATCGTGAGGATTTTTACCTTCGTGTTTTTGGCACCCTTAAAACATTAGGGCATGTGAAAGATTGGGGTGTATTTTTGTGCGAGAATTGGCTAAAGATACCTATATTTTTCATAGGATTATTGCTTCCTTAGAGGGGTAATACCCACTTCAGTAGCTGTATGGTCTAAGGCGCTACTTTCGCAATAGACTAGATTGCCTGACGGAGAATATCGAAGTTCAATCCTGGTCAGGTGTAGTGAGGGTGGTTTTTCCTAAATAGTTTCTCACACTCTCTCCACGCAAATATGGGTACACTGCCTTTATATCCAATCTTACTCAACCCTAACCTATTAGCGTGATTAGTACATAGGAGTATAGCCCGAATGAATAGTAAGGTGCAGTGCTAAAAAAAAGAAATAAAGGGTATTGCAAACCAAAACAGATGAAGAAGCATTGTTGTGCGAGTTTCTGAAGTCTTGTGTAGAAAACATTTAAATTGAGACTAAAGTCATATTATACTATATTCTATTTTTTAATTGTATTATACAATATTTATAAAAATACATTAGCATTGAAAACATTTTATTTTTAAATCAAAGTAACAAAATATTTCACTGGTCCTAGTTTCTCTGTTTTTTTTAACACCGCGCCTTAATACCCGTTCGCGTTACTTCCTTTGTTAAGTAAGGAATACAGAAAGCCTCACTTTGATGCGATTTCTGGTCCAGCGTAATCATTAGCATTATCTAATATCCCAGTTTATCAGCCGTGATATTTGCTCTTAAAATAATTTTAGAATATGAACAGTCATTGGGCTATTGCAAGGGTGGGGAACTTTTTGGCATTGAAAGGCCGTGTCTCACTGTTTTTTAGTATACTTTTAACTAAACGAGGACAAATTTTAATTTTTTTCATATATATTATACATTTTATTCATCAAGTAACCCTTTTTTAAAAATAAAACATAAAAAAATATTTCCCAGCATTTTTTTTTTCGCTTTTCCTCAAGTTTATTCTCAGTGGGTCTAGTTAGTAGTTTTTAATTTCAAGTATAGATATGTATTGTATAAGCATACCTAAAAATATAACAACATGTAGTAGGGATTATATAATCCTATAGAAAATCACTCGAGATGTTTAGTTTGTAAACTACATTCTTAACAGATACTAAAATACTTCATTTTATTATATTGGGGGAATATAACATGAGTTTCAGTATCATTTTATAAACGGTGAAGAAACATTATTTAAAGAATATGCGAAAAGGCCACACTGAACACATCAAAAGGCAACACGTGGCTTGATACCCATCTTAGGGTTAGTGCTTCTGATTATGTATGACATCGGTCAAGCTCAACATTTCTGAATACAGTGACGTATTCTGGAAGAATGTTACTAAACTATTAGTTTCTGTAATACTTTGCAGTTCTAGGAGTTCACAAGGTCGATATCCTCGAAACCATAAAATGCTTTATAATGAGGAGAATTAAAGGCTAAGACTGTATATATTTTTATTTCCAAACAATATTTACAGTGTAAATAATTTTGCACTCTTATCTTACAACGCTAATTAGGAAAGTAGAAACATTCTATTTGGAAAGAAGCAACATGGTGCACTCAGTTTCGTAATTAGATTTTCATTTGCCCTGTATAAGGTTTTACTTTTGGTCTTAGTATTTTTTTGTGTGTGTGTGGTGGTGGCGGAGAGGGGGGTTATGGGGGATTAGTAGTAAAATAAAAACGATAAAACAATCGCTTATAAATATTTTTCCTGTACACATGAAATATACAGGATCATTCACATTTATCTATAAATGAATTAATTAATTTTATTGTCGTTTTTTGGCTTTAATTTTAGTGAATTAATTGATTGCACTATTATAATTAATATCTTTAAAGCGTGTGAGCCAAATGGATATTAAGATGCGGTGATTAAAAGAATACACATCTTTAATGATGATATATTCAATTGAAATTGTGGAAAGCATTCTCTTCTGATAGTTGATAATAAATAAGTCTTAATTAAACAGTGTCAATAATATGTTAAACTGTGGTCGTTAAGTAAAAAGACCCTCCTCGGTGGCGTAGTTGTCTAACGCGCTAGTCGTATTGAGCTCAACCGCTGAGGACGGCCTGATCGAGGTTCGAATCTCGGTCGGATGAACTGGGGGTGGTTTTTCCTAAATGGTTTTCCACTCCCCCTCCACGCAAATGCGGGTTCACTTCCTCTAATTCATCCTTCCCAATTCCTAATCCATTAGCATAATTAGTTCTTGAAGCATATAACCCGAACGGGTAGTAAGACGCGGTGCTAAATAATAATAAATAATAAGTAAAAAGCGGCACAAGCCACAACATAAACATAAGCTGCCGTTACGCGCGGAACAGTCCTGTGACTCAGTCATTCGGATTTCGTTGAGTAGAGTGTGTCGAAAGCGCCTAGGGACTGAGCGACGCAATGACCAATTGCTAAACTACTAAATAACGCAACGGGCTGCCTGAGACCACTCGACACATCCAGTTCACCTACATCTAAACAGCACAGCAGATCGTCGTGTTTGAATCTAAAGTTTGAAAATGTATTTTTTTTTAAACTTTTTTCCCCGTTCCATTTTAGGGCCCTCTTTGTTCTTGGCCTTATGCCTTTGCACCTGCCTGGTTACGGTACTGGGTGCACGGATTGAAACCTGGTTCATACAACAAACAGACAATCAATTTTCCCGGATGTATTTTAGTTTTACTAAATAATCATCATTTGTATTTAGTAACTATTTGATTTATTTGATTCGTTTAAGAACGAACGTAATTTATTATGACTGTAGGTATCAGTGCTAATATAATAATAATAATAATAATAATAATAATAATAATAATAATAATAATAATATGGCTGTGCCACTAGCTATACAAAGAAAGGCGTACCTCACTGTATAGCAGGAAATTAAGTTAATTGTTAAAAGCAGCGGTCGGCAACTGGTCTATCTCACGGTAATTTTAAGTCGATCGTGCCAGAAAGTTACATCATGATTAAAAGTATATATTTGAGTCTTCAAAACACACCATTATATCAAGTACTTACATTCAAATAAAATTTTAGAGTGACAAAAATTACCTTGATTTGTAGTAAGCAATAATGTTATAAGAAATTTATATGTTTTAATATGAAAACATACATTTTATTTATTACATCTTCACTTTTATAGATGTGGGGACATAAATATTTGGACAAATATTGAATTTAAAAAATAAATTTAATATTTATAGACAAAAGATAAAATCCATTTAGAGTGTAGAAACAATGGGTGATCGCGGGATCTTTGATAAGTTTATAAGTCGATCGCAGCATAAAGGGTTTGCCAACCTCTTGTTTAGAGAGTAGTCTTGGATTTTATTTAAGAATTATTTTTCCCCTAACAACTATTATTTAATATTTGAATGCAATTGTTATGATTAAAAATACGATGTTCAAATAAAGCGCATAGTTTGAATATTTACTTATCTTACTAGCGGTTCAGGTGATATGGATATTTGATGATTCCTCTAATGGGGTAGGGATGAGGAATGAGGTAAGATACTGGCATTTGTATGGAAGGAATGGTAAACCATTTAGGAAAACTATCTTCACCAAACCTCACCGGGATTCTAACCCAAATCTCCCTGTCATCAACAGGCCAATCTATCACGAGAGTTACGCATATTCACTATGTTGCAAAACAAATAATGTGACCTATATATATAAACATTGGTATAACTATATTTGTTATGTTAATCACTGTGTTTGATGATGATTATTGAATGGGTTTGGCCTTCCTACAAAGCCAAAATCATTAATATGCACCTTGATAAACTCACATCAAATTTTTATTTGTCACTTAAATAAATCTGTGTATATTAAACTAAAGAAATAAATATTTATTTAATAAAATATTGTTGTGACTATCATTTTTAGCTATGAATGGAATATTAGATCGAATCGATGACTTTGTGGGCTAAAGCGCCAATCGCGTCTGAATTAGTTTGATAGTAATAGAGGTGTCAGGGGTCAAATACCGGCTCAAAGCACCAAGTGTGGTTTCACCCAATTTGTTTCCCTCGCTTCCTCCACGCAATTACGTGTGAGTTGCCTTTAATCCTAGCTTCCTCAACCCTACCCTATTAGGCAAAATATGCTTTTATCCACAAGGGATAGTAAGACATGGTGAAGATAACAGCGGAATTATGTGATTTAGGCCAAGCTAAGTTCGCTTCTATTAAACGTTTTAACACGCTTCAGTGTCCGCATGATCAAATGCGCTAATCTTGTGTTGGACTAGACTTCCGAAGACGGATATATCGGTATTCGATCCCAGTCTGGTGCACTGAGAGTGGTTTTTACAAAATTGTTTTACACTCTCCTTCCACGCAAATGTGGGTGAACTTCCAATAAATTAAACCTCCCTAATGCCTAACAAATTAGTACATAGGCGTATAACCCAAACAGGTAGTAGGACAAGATGCTAAAAAAATATCAAACATTTTTATGTAGGTGGCCACCTATGTCAGTGAGAAAGGCTATAAAAATTAAAATACATTAATCTTCATTATTAATTATTATGTAATTATTTCGCTGGTCTCTATAAGCCTATACTCCCTTTCAGCCTCCCTTCACCTACAACCACACGTTGTCAAGAGGGGGAAGAAAAATACGAAACTTCTTATCCAAAGGTAAAGAGGAAAGCTCACTGATAGTTTTAAAGTATATTAAAATCATCTCTTGGGACCTTATAAAAAATCACTGTATTTGGTACAAGGAAGGATAGATCTAGAGCCCTTTTTCATCAACCCTAGTCTTATACCTCCACAAATATGCTTAAAAGTCCTTGAAAATGGGCTAATATCACATTTTCACACATTTTTTCTATAAAAAAACTCATATTATATGATTGTTAAGGAAAAAGGCCTGTTAGAATCTTTCAACTTTATGTTGGCATCGAGCATCGTAAAACTAAATATAGCTTTAGAGCTGAATGTCTGTGTGACAATTTCTTGCTTACCAAGGCGGCCTCCTTAAGCAAAACTTTCAAATTTATTTAAAGATAAAAGAAGAATAGCTATGAAAGCTTCGTCTATAATGAAGGACCGATTCATATCACCGACTTAGTTTACACGAGAGTTACGTTGAAGTGTTTCAGACAGTTGAAGCGTTATGACCTAGTACCTTGTTTAGTGGATCGCTTGAGGTAATAACATTCTCCTCTTCTCACAAGATCACCAGCATCTTCCAAACATATGCACACACTCACTCCCATAAACATAGAGACACAGTCTAGAACATGGTTAAATTCTCTACTGAATTTACGACGCGAGTACTTGAACATGCAATAAATTTTTTTTTTTTGTAGAGGGCAGGCTACGGTCCAAGACCACATTAATGGTTAAATTCCTTTGTAAGAAACATCCCCTTATGAAAATGGAACTACAAAAAACCTATAGTATTTTTGGAATACTATTGAGTTTTAGTAGTATTTTAGAATTGCTACTGAATTTTAATAGTATTTTAGAATAACTACTGAATTTTAATAACATTTTAGAATTACTACTGATTTTATTGTTTTTTATAATTGCTACTGAATTTTAGTAGTATTTTATATTTACTATTGAATTTTAGTAGTATTTAGAATGACTACTGCATTTTGGTAGTATTTTAGAATTACTATTGCATTTTCGTATTATTTTAGAATTACTATTTCATTTTCGTACTACTAAATTTTAGTAGTATTTTCGAATAACTTTGACATTCAATAGTATTTTATAATTACTATTAAATTTTAGTAGTATTTTTCATTTACGCTAAATTTTAGTACTATTTTTGAATTACACTTGATATTCAACAGTATTTTAGAATTACAATTGAATTATAGTAGTATTTTAGAATCACTATGCTTTACTTGTTTTGTGGCACAGTTCCACTTTTAAAGAAAAATCCCCTAGGAATCCACCAGGAATCGAACCCTAGATCTCTAGTAAGTGACCAGGGACGCTGATTACTAGACCACGAGGTCGATTAGTTATTATTTTCTCTAACTAAATTAAAATAAAATTGCATCATGTACGATTAAGAACAGAGAAGAAATAAAGCACCTATATCTTAAATTATAATAAAATTAATTATTTTAGTTCAAACTCATCGGGATGGAAATAAATTAAAATAATAGGTTTTTAGACCTAGAAATACCCATATGACCTATTTGAAAGGGCAGTAGCTTTTACATTGTAGTCAACATTAATTTCTACATTTGAACCCCCTTTTATATTTTATTGATTTTAATTACCATTATTTGTGGATACGCATTTTTAATTGCTTATGCATTTATTTAAACTAATAAAATGGGTTTTTGCATGTCACCAGGAGTGGGGGAGAATAGGAAAATGGGTCGCAAGGGAAAGAGCAGATGGATATACAGGGACTGAATGAGGTCGTATGGACATATCAAGGGAATGTTAGAGATAGAAGGTACGGGAAGAAGACTAAGAAAGAGGTGGGAAGAGCAACTCACAGAGTGAGTGCGAGCAGGAGTACACAAGAATGAAGTAGGAAGAATGCTGAAAGAGATGAGGAAGATGGTGTCAATTTACTAATCTGAACCGACCGGAGACAGGGAACAATGCTGAGGTGAAGACATGGGTTTGAACTTTCACTGAATCAGTATTTTGATTTGGAGGGCATTTACTATGAGGAAAAGAGTCAGATTCACAGTATTTAATTGTTGATCCTTGATGATGATACAAGTATGACTTTAGACTTCTATATTATCATCATTTAAATAAACAACCTCACCATTAGGTGCAAAATAGGAGTGGATTGATGTAAGAAACCTGGTGGCTTAACCCTCCCCCTTCCTCCCTCCCCAAACGTGAGAGAAGCCAGTGCAGCAATATGTGCACCCCCAACCACACAATCAACATGTGCCAGACCAGCCTCGGTGGCCACATGATCTCGTGTTATATATAGACTGCCGAGGACTGGGAGATCGGGATTCATTCCCAGTTGGGTGCACTGAGGGTGGTTTTATTCTTAACGGTTTCCCACTTTCCACTCAAATGCATGTACACTTCCTATAAACTACACCTACCTCATCCCTAACCCACTAGTTTAGTACATACGCGTATAGCCTGAACAAATAGTAAGACGTGGTGCTAAAGAAGAATATGTCAGCAGCAAGCTGTGGATGCCGGACAGGATTTCTGCTACCATGATGTTTACATAGATCCACTCCTTTTGTATCCCCCTATTAACTCTTTTTTTCACAAACGTATTACGAAACACGCTGTGTAATATTTTAGAGGAAGGATCAATTAAGTTTTGACCCACATAAATCACAATGGTCTTTCATTGTCAGATTTACGTTGCCACATTTTTTGTTAATCAATGAGGCTGGTTATCCAATTCACTGCACGCTAATGCAGGTGTATGTCTATGCATTGATTTTTAAATGGTTTATTTGTGTAGTCGTTTTCAATGGTTTATTTGTATAGTATTCTCCAGTAGTATATTTGAGTATTATTTTTCAATAATTTATTTATGTAGTATTTTCCAGTAGTATATTTGAGTAGTATTTTCCAGTAGTATATTTGTGTAATATTTTTCAGTAGTCAATTTCTGTAGTATTTTTCAGTAGTCACTTTCTGTAGTTTATTTTAGTAGTATTTTTCAGTAGTTAATTTTTGTAGTATTTTCCAATAGTTTTTATTAGTAAATTTCTATAGTTTTGTTTGGTAATGTCATCTTGTAGTTTGTCCAAATTTATCCACTGACATTTCAGTAGTTTTTTTTTTTTAGAATACATTTCCATAAGGGTCTCTTACAGAGTGCTGCAAAAGTGTGGAAGATAAGTTAATAATAGAATCGCTACAAATACATAAAATACATTAAGTTGTTGCACTAGTTATTTTATCCAAGAAATTCCAATTGATAATATATATCCTTTATTCACTGAATACATTTTCAACCACTCTGAAAACATTAGGATTGTTTAGAACTTAAATTATATATGTGTGTAACAGTGTCGCTACTAACAGAGCTATTTGTGATTATTAC
Source organism: Timema californicum (assembly GCA_902141385.1). Taxonomy (NCBI): domain Eukaryota; kingdom Metazoa; phylum Arthropoda; class Insecta; order Phasmatodea; family Timematidae; genus Timema; species Timema californicum. The sequence goes on along the minus strand of CABFOW010004962.1, from coordinate 10,553 downwards.
TGAGATTTAACTTTTCCAAAGGTACACTCTACTTAGCCTGAGAGGTGAGCAGTCTTTCTTTGACGCTTTAAATTGCCCTATTATATAAAATGTACTATAGTTGAAACGTAGAAGGGGAGCTTTCAATATAAACGGAGTGTAGCTCAATTGGTTCCTGTATTGTCATCATTTCATTATTGAATAAAATTGTATATTTAATCTGCATCTAAAACAAAATTTTAATTATTTCAAGTACACTAGTTATTAGTACATAAATTTAAATTAATTGATCACCTTGGATATGGTTAGAGGTCTTTGCAGTAACAAAGTCACTCCGATGTGCCCATACGTCTTCCATGATGTATGCCATAAACATTAACCAAAGAATGACCTTGGGGTACTGAGACAACGTTAGTAACTCAAAGCTAATTAATATTGGCGTCCTAAGTCGATGGGCCCGAGTGGTTAAATTCTCTAGAACAGCCCTGGGCAAATTGCGGCCCGTCACGTATTTTTATTCTGCCCGCAGGCTATAAATATCTATCTAAGAAAAAGATAACTATTGCTAAAATACCATAGCAAAATTATAGCTACATGGAAATATATTCTAATTTATATTTAACACACCAATTAGCATTTACAAGCAGTATAATTAATCTCTACTGGTAAATTTACATATTCTTTAAATTGAAAAATTACACCGTGACACGAGAATCAAAACCGGAACCTCTGGCTTGGTACACTAAGGTTCTAACCACTAAGCTATTCAGGTGTAATCCCTTTCCTAGGGTCATTCTTCATTCACATTTTAAGGTAGAGTCTGTGATGAATGTGTGGAAATTGTCAGCTACATATGAGCGATCAATTAAGATTACGAGATATCAGAGAACGCAGCCATCTTCGACTCGGGAGGGCTTTTATTCTGCCCAGAGTAGAATGGCAACTGTATGAATGCGCATATCATGATGGATCAATTTAAAAAATATGCTATTATATGCGGTATAACTCTAAATTTTATCAACAAATATAACAACTTGGCTATTTAATCCATCACTATACTTGACTTGACTTGGAATTCTGGCTACTAAGATTAATAGAATATTAATAATTTAAAATAATGAACTTATTACACGTGTCACAAAGTATTTATTGTACCGAATACTATTAGGCCTATCTTTACAAAATGTGTTCTTACAAGAAAAAAATATTTATTACAAATCAATTTAATGAAATAATTTGAGTGGTGAAAGCTTAAGGTTTTTTTTTCATATTCTTTTAGCACCAAGTCTTACTATCCGTTCGGGCTATACGCTATTTTTGTGGATTAAAATCATCATTAGTAAGGGATAAATTTTCTAAGTTGGTTTTTTTTGGTCAACCTATTGGCTGTCGATCATTTTGTCCTCATATGCATGAGTTCAACCAGTTGGTACAAGTCATGTCTTACTCGTGTAATCAGGTCCCGGGATATCAAACAATAACAAATTATGAACCAGTGGTAACAAGGCCCCGGGACATCAAATAATGGAATATTATGAACCACTAGTGACAAGGCCCTGGCACATGAAACAATATAATATTATTAACCACTGGTAACAAGGCCCTGGGACATAAAATATAATATTATCAACCACTGGTAACAATGCCCCGAAACAACCAACAACAATGGGTTCCGAGCGGAAGCTGTAATTCAAGCTAAGATTCTTAGTGTATAAGTTGAATGTATGATCTAGACCCTATTTTAATAAGGTCATTATTTGGCAACCAGGAAAAATTACTAGAAATGGGTTCACTTAGTCATACGTCGAAAAATGTTATCTACAGTTGTATATTTTATAAATGCATATACTATAATATTTACACAAGTTATATATTATAGTCTTAACTGACTAAACTGACTATACTTGCACATATATCGTCAGTGCTCGTGGATATAATATCATGAGCGTGGGACGAATCCAGGATAGCTCAGTGCTAGAACATTGACGTGCTAAGATCTCGGGTTCAATTTTATTCTAGTGTCCAGGTGTCATTTATCAACCAATTTAAATTAATTAAATTGTATTCTCCTCCATACGGATATTCCCGTGATTGAAATTATTTGCAGATTGTGTGTTGATATTCATTAGTAATTATTTAAGAAAGCCGTAGTCCAAACCAAAACACTTTGTGGTGAATTTAAATGTATGATATAGTTCCTTACCAGCTCCAACAAGTAGGGAGCTACTATGTATTTAGTAAATGATACAGTATAACTCCAATTATCTGGATTAATGAGTGCCAGACGTGATCCAGATATGCAGAAATCCGGATGATTGAATTAATAATTTAATAAAGGCAATATTAAAAAAAACTTCCAAATTTACTCTAAAATAGCTTTTTTTTTAAATTGTTTTTGAAATAATACAGCGATGTGGAATAACATTTTAGTATTGTAGTAAAAAACATACATTCTCAGCTACGTAGCGTGACAAATTTCAGTACTCTACAGTACAGTATTCCCCCCCCCCCCCCCCCCCCCCNCCGGGGTTGCCTCCCCCCCCCCTTCGAAACACAGAAAAATAGGCCCGGAGGGGTAAAAAGGAAAGGTTTCCCCCCCCCCCCCCCCACCGATAGCGATCCAGATATTTGGTGATCTGGATGACTGGAGTTCTACTGTATATTCGCCACCTCCTGCGTTTGTTATGAGTTTATTACGTACCCGGAAACATCGTAGAACAAATCTTTTATTGCTTTATTTTCTTGGTTTTGATGCACGTTGCTTTTTAGAGTCTAACTTATCCATGTTCAATAAACACGCAAAATTAAAATATTTTTTAGGAAATACCTAAAGACATGCAGTACTCATGTGACAGATATATTTTCAACACCTATAAGTATTTTATATATTTTTTAATGTTCAATTTACAACCAGTAATAAAAGTGAAACTCATATTTTCATACATTCATGAAGTTAATTTTAATATTTAGATAAACAAAAGGTTTAAAATCAAGACGCGTTTTGATGTACCAAGAGATGAGTTTCTTTGACACACTGAGTTGAAGAACAAAACTATCACAGTAAAATATTATCAAGGTGCCAAATTACTATAAGAACGAAAAACGGACAAAATATATGTCACAACTCGTCACTCAAGTAGTAAGACGTGGTGCTAAAAAAAAAGCACTTAAGGTGAGTCATTAGTCGGGTTAGCCCGATCCTTCCTTGGTCGGCCTGTCAGAGCAAGACGTTTCAGGAAATAGATATAACAAATTTACATTTGCATTGATAAATTCGGTGTCCATAATAAAATAAAAGATTAAAATTAGACTAATAAGCCAAACAGATTTAAAATAACGACACTGTGTACTACAAAATGATATAGCATCAAAGTATCGGGGTATAAAACGAAAAGCACTGGTAAAATTACATCATTTTTGATCTTATACAACTATTAAATAGCTTATAGGTTAAAAACAATTTTCATTAACATTATTGTATATACTTCATTGCATACACTTCATATGCATGTTTAGCTAGAATAAATTTAATCCTCATGCATTAACTACGTTACCTTAAAATGAGTACGTAAAATGGATACAATTGTAAGTATGACTACGTATAACTCGTGAAATGTAATTATTTGAAATAATTGAATCAATATTTATAGCTTTTATTTATACACTTATTAAATAATGCAATAAAATTTTTGTGGTGTAATGACCTTGACTAAAGAAATACATTAAGCTCTCTTAAGTACTCTTTGTCATCGTACTTTTACACTTTGAAACTTGACGTTTCTGGTGAATATTCTACAGTGATTACGGTTGAACCTTTAAACACAATCAAAAAACAAAAAGCATATTGACTCATATATATGGTGTATACTATTCTTAATGGGAAGTCGCGTTCCGAGAGTTGAAACGGTCGCGCGACCTAGTCGCCCGAAGATACGACGCCCAGAGAGCACCTTTCAGCGTAAACGGAGTGTACACTTAGTACCTCTCCATTAAATTGCACACTCCTTTAAAATTGGAATCAACTCTTACTTTCTAAGAACCATATTTATGGTATACAAATTACTGCTGGACACAGAAATGAACATCGATATTAAATGACCATTGACAGCCTGTTGCCATTTTATAAACTTCTGAAAGTTTTACTAACCGATCATTAATACTGGGTGATTCCTAGAATCCTTAATAAAAAAAAGTTATATTTTTATCTTAGCGAAGTACAAACTAAAATCTCTAATAATGGAGATGACGATTGTTGTTACAAAATTGATGAAATTATTTTCTTTTGCTGAAAAGAAGATAATTAAAAGAATACACCGTTCCAGAGCTAGTAACCCGTAGCATGTTAATAATAATATTAATAATAATAATAATAATGAAATAGCTTTAAAACTCTTAATACAGTAGCGTATCCATGGGGACGTCTGAAGGCTTAAAGGGAATAATTAAAAAAATGTATCTAACTGCAGTCTATACCTTGGCTAATACAATAATGTATACTCCTGGAATAGGTTTATTGAGTGATCTATAAACAATATTAACAATCTGAGTAGTTCATATGATTCCCTGATTGTTTTAATTTGAATTAATTGTTAGACTCATTTTTAATTATTTTTTTTGTAATTCCTATAACATTAATACCTACATCAGTACAAATTTAGAATAAAAGTGATTTAAGACGCATTAACATTGAAAACATGATTATTTTTCTCCCTGGGAAATTATTTCACTTTATAATTAAAACAAACTTTAGTTGTTTAAAATGTTATTCAATGTTAATTCTTTCCTCTGACTAACCCCTTTACAAATAATAATAATAATAATAAAGAGATGCCCCTCCCCCTACTAAACAGTTCTGCATACGCCTCTGCTTTGAGAAAATAAATGACTAATGTTGTTGGCCCACAGAGTATATACATACATGTCGACTTGGATTTACTCGCAACGTTGAAGGCTTTAACAGTACTCTCACCAAAGGCTCATCCGTAGGGAAATCAATACTGTTTCATAACGGAGAGGCTGACCACACTGAAACGAGTTGACTTTGACCTGGGAGGCTTCAGTTCACATAAGACTGGTTTCATGGAATTTAGTTCAACCACGTGGATGTTTGTCAGGGTTGGATCAAGGAATTCGTGAGCAAAATTTGGGGCCCCAAGACTTTTTTTTTTTAGACTTGAAACATGAGAAGACCAAACAAACTTAAAACCGTGTTCACAATGATCCTTATTTTAACACTTGTAGACAGCTCGGTTTGGATATCTTTTTGCATAAATAATTGTTTACATAGTATTTACTCACTTTATTGGTCGACTGCTATAAGACTTTAAAGGCATCACGCTCACAATTAATTTGGATTCCAATGACGAAGAGATAGGGGTTATAATTCCATTCAGGTGGTTTTGCACTCTTCCTCCAAGAAAATTTGTGTACACTTCCTCTAAATTCAGTCCCCTCATACCCGCTTTGGTGGCCGCATAAGCTAAGGCGCTACTCTCGCAATAGACTGGACTGCCGGAGATGGGGAAATTGGGGTTCTATCCCAGTTGGGTGTAATGAGGATGGTTTTTCATAAATTGTTTTCCACTCTTCCTCCATGCCTATGGCAGTGCCCTTTCTCTAGATTAAACCTTCCTAATTCCTAACACATTAGTGTAATTAGTGTATAGGTGTATAAACCGAACAGGTAGTAAGATGTGTTAAAGGTTAAAAATACTTTCATTTACATAGTAAAAATAATAATAAAAAACATACAAATATAATTTATAACATTTTAAAATAAACTGATTGCGTGGTTTTCTAGAGGACACTTTAAGTGTGTGGTCCGAGGCCATGGCCTTTGAGGCCCCTCACCCCACCCCTTTTAATCCAACCCTGATGTGTGTCCATAATTTTTCCAGGTTATGTTGATAAGGTTTCAATATCTCTTTCTTTTTTTAAAACAAATTACGCCTTATGATAGAATGTATATGCATACTTAAAAATAATTTCACAAATTAGGTTTTCCATGGTTTAACTACTCTCTTGACTTTTGGAGACGGTTAAGATATGTTAACCACTAAAAATTTGCATTAGTGGTCACATGGTATAGCCCAGGGGTGTCAAACTTAAAAGCGAAAAGGGGCCCAAATATATCACTAAGGGGGCATTGCGGGCTGCATATTATTATAATGTATATTACATTTTTACGCAGAGTGAAAGAAACCTTTTTTTCCCCTCCACGACCCCATTTCTATTTTTAAGTGGACCAATTATGCAAGAGGAAAAATAGCAAAATCCCTCTTTTTGATTGTCAACTTACAATATTAAAAACAATAACTGCTAAAACATAAAATAAATAGCTATGACAAAAGACGGTAATAATAAACTTAATTCAAAATTAAAATATTTTGTATTTAAAATAAAATATCAGAATTGTAATTTATCAAATCTACTATTTGTTTAAAATCTGGCATATTTTCTTATTTACTAAATTATAAACATCTGGCAAAATATTTTGTCTTGAAACTATCCTCATTGTACTTTTTAAATGTTCTTCTGTAAACTGACTTCTTAGCTTGGACTTATTCAATTTTAAAAGGGAGAAAAAATGTTCATAAATGTATGTACTTTCGAACATTGATAGTATTTTATCTGTGTTCATTTTGATTGTGGAATGGCTATCAACCAAATACTTAGGGTAAAACTCTGGTATAGACTTTTTCATAAATGTGTTTTGAGGAATCAAATTACATTGAAAATTAATAAAGTCAAGCTGCATATCTTCTGAAATACTTTCAACGTAAATTGAAAATGGAACTGAGAGTAACGAAATAAAAAAATCTCCTTTTGGAAATTCTTAAATCTTTCTTCACAGTCTTTTTCAGTGAGATGAAATTACTGTAACATATTTATTAAGGTTGGACATATCATTATAGATTTCCATACTTGTTTTGAGCGTAAGGAAGTGAGCAAATATTTGTTAGCAAGCTGGTCTCCTCACAGTCTAAGTTTGATTTGTAAGGCTCTAACACTGTCAAATAACTGTGTGATGATTTGACCCTTTCACTGGAGTTGGAAATTAGGTGAATTAATATGCTTTGTAATATAAAACAAAAAAGATAAATCCATAATCCAAGACTTGTCATTAAATTCATTGTCATAACGGGGTTTTTCAGCTGTAAATATTTCGATAGGATCATTAAGTTAAAAAAGTTGTTTTAAAACTGTGCCCCGACTCAACCACCCATCTTTGGAATGATATGGTAGTATGATATATTCTTAGCAAATTTCTTCCAAAAAAAGCGGAAAACTGACGGTGATTACACGCGTGAGCACGAATAAAATTGACAGTTTTTACAACTTCTTGCATCACGTGGTCCATTTTTAATGTTTTTTTTTTTGCACAAGGCCTTTTGGGGAATGATATAATGAAGTGCTATGAAATCTTCATATGGCAGACCCCAACACCATTATTCTATCTCTTAATTTCACAGCCACACTATGTTTTTAACTCACCATACAAGGAAAGGCTGACAATGTTTCTTCAATCAAGTATTGAATCATTATCACTGTTTCTAAAGCAAAAAATATATCTTCTGAAGTGGTAGTTTATTTTATTGGAATTACTCCTAGATGTTTTTCAGTTATATTTAAGTATTTGTCCACGACACGAAGAAATACAGCCATTTATGCCATTTCTTTTATATCTGTATTTTTGTCAATGTCAATAAAACTCCCAGCTCTCCTAGTTGCTTGTTCTTTGTTATTACCTGAAATATCAGTGATACGTGCTGCAACGGTACTCCTTGAGAGGTTAATGTTTGAGAATAATTGTTTTTGATTCGTACATACTAGTTCTGAAATAGTAACCAAACATTCTTTTAAACATTCTCCCTCACTGAATGGTTTAAACGCACAGGCAAATCTAGTCCCAAACTCAAAATTCACCATAGGCCATATGCTTGTACCCCTGGTCTATCCTAAGGCATTAATCTCACATTAGAGCGGAATTATCAGTAACGAGATGTACGTGGTTTGATTTCCAGCTGAATTTACTAGGAATGACCTTTCCTTCAATAGTTTTCAACTCTATATTCACGCAGATACTGTTATCTTTCCTCTAAATCATACCTTCCTCGCCCCTTTTCTAATTAATGAGAAATATACGATTAGTCTAGATGAATAATAAAACTCGTTGCATGGAAAAAACTAATACAATTTATATTTCAATTTAAAGTGATATTCAAAAAACTGCCAAACAATTTATAAAAGCTCTAATGACCTCATTGTGTCCATGGGCTTGTGAAACCTAAGCATAATAATAATAATTTATAAAACTCAGTTTATCCTCTCTATATTATAGATCTACTAAGGCAATTTTTTTTTGGGGGGGGGGGACTCTTTTATCTTTTACTAGAACAATATTTTAACCAAAACATCTTACTAAAACTTTACATCTTACTCAAACTTTATGTTTTACTTATGTTTAGTGACGAGCAATTTGAAGAGCGAGACCTTAGTCATTTAATCATTAGATCTATTTTAAATATATTTCTAAATACATTCCATTGATTCGAATTTCGAGTAAATGTACCAAAATTCGTGTGAAGGAAGAGAGGGAAATTATTTATGAAAAAACACCCTCATTAGACCCGGCCAGGATTTGACTTCCACGCCACTTGCAAACCAGAAACAATGAGCCTGACCATGAGACTACTGATGCGGGTCTTATTTTGTTGTTTTATGATAACTTGGTTATCTTTTTACCAACAGTACAAGAAATAAGTAATTTGTATAACAACTTAACACCCACTTCGGTGGCTGCGTGATCTAACGCGCTACTCTTGCAGTAGACTAGGTTGCCGATGAATGGGAGATTGAGGTTCAAATCTCGGTCAGGTATACCAAGGGTTTTATACCAAAACTGGTTTTCCACTATCCCTCCACGCAAACACAGGTACACTTCCTCTTAATATAACCTTGCCAATTCCTAAAACCATTAGCGTAATCATTACATAAGCTTATAACTCTAACGGGTAGTAAGACACGGTGCTATAAAAACAACTTAACAATATAGCCTCTTTGACCGATTTTTAATACACCTTTTCCCAGATAATATCTTAAGGCTTTTTCTTTTTCTTTTCGAAGGCTGTCCTCGTTAAATCTTTGTTAGAATTGAAAAGTGTAGTTTATAACTTTTAATCCTTTCTTTTTTGCTTTGTGACAGAATAACCCTTTTTGACGTTGTTATTGCCCATACATAGATAAATAATGGCGTATCTGTAGAATATTAGCTGGTGCTGGTAGGCCTACTAATGTACCATTACCCAGATTACACCCGAATGTACAGATAGTACATGCTTTCCGTCAAGGCTCATTTCACGTGTATTCATATATATATATATATATATATATA
>CABFOW010004961.1:28063-48689 GCA_902141385.1 Timema californicum | reverse complement strand
CAACAGGTTCCTCTACGTCATCAACTGGAAGCATATCTTCTGTTAATTGGCCATAATTGTTTTCAGCATCTAAAGCCACTTTTAACGTTTCTTACTTTTAACAATTAATTTGAATTAAACAGCAAAAGAAAACTTAAATACTAAACCAACCAAACGGTTATTCTCAAACCAAAATCTAACAATTTTAAATATACATTATAACAACGAATTATCGTATAAAGTACAGTTACTAGAACTACGTGCGTGAGTCAACAAGTTTAATAAAAAAATATTTTATAGTTGAGTACTATTGATTTATATTTAGGTGTTTTTATGCTACCGTTAATAATTTTATTACAAATTTGTATAATACAGTGTATTTTTTGAATATTAATTCGGATACTTAGTAATCTGTGTGTTCTTTTGTGAATATTATTTCAGTGGGATACTTAGTATCAGTGTGTTCTTTTGTGAATATTATTTCAGTGTATGAGCATGTTATCCTTGGAAAATAAACAATTTTTTAGTGATCTTTGAATAATTATTTATCTAATATAACATTAAAGCGTGCGATAAAAAAAATAGCGAGTGTTTCTCGCTGATCAGTATACATTATTTGAAAATTTAAGTGTATCACGACTATAAAATAAATCTTTTGTCCCCAAGATTGTGTTGTGTTGCCCTCTAGGCTAAACCTCAAGTTTTAGAATTTGCATAGTATTAAAAAAATATATGTGAAGTGTAATAAAAATACTTGTAAGTCTTTCCTCAGTGTTGATTAGATAAATACCATGTTAAGACTTCAAATTAAAAGTGATTTTAGTTTTATTAGATACTTTGTTATAACTGTTTAAGAGTAAGCCTAGTGAATCTAATCCCACACAGCGACGATAGCAAGTTTGTTTGTTTATTAATTGTCTTTTACAAATTCATTAATATACCGGTAGTTTATTAAGATTTTCGTACAACATAATTCTCAAGTTTTCTTCTGGTTCTTTAATTTCATTTGATGTTGTCCATGATTATGGTATTTTTATACCGCAACATGTCGTAATAATATAAATCAGCATCATTTTAATGGCTGATCATCACAAGGAATAATGTGACTGAACCAAGATAAGGCTTATATTTTATACACAACCTTAAAATTAAAATTATTATATTCTTCATAAACGTTGTAACAGGAAAATTTTCATTACTTTATTAAACTTCATTCGGAGATGCTAACCCACTAATTCAATTTTATTAACTAATTTACAACACTGTTGATCTTTAAAGTTTGTTTTTGTCCTTAATTTGTTGTATCCAAGTTTTGTAACTAAATCTTAATATGTTATGTGTGTATTTTATACTTGTCATCAACCCATGTTTTAGTTCAATATTTATATCAATTTATTGAACATCTTTATATATGACATTTTGTTGCTCATTAAAAGCAAAATATAATCAATATTTTGAATATTAAAAGTTACTTAATTCATTTACCAATTGTAAAATTATCTAATTCATTAAATTGAAAATCTATATATTTTTTATAGCTATTCCTAAGTTTTCTATCTAAGTTTTAACTTTAATTAGTACCACTACTTACTTTAAACTACTTTAGAATATTTTTTTAAATGTTGTAATAGTGTTAAAAAGGTTTGTGACAGTGATTTTTTTCTATGTATAATACTACACATTCAGATTTTTCACATTTATAATGTTATTAATAATACTATTAACAAATAATTATTTGTAAAATAGCAACAACAAAAAATCATTACAAATTATTAATTTATAATAATAAAAACTAATATGGGATTAAATGCTAAATTTAAAAAAAATATGGTGGAAAAAATTATAATTAATACCAGGCATAACATCAACAATAAACAACAAGCCAATAAAAAAACAGTCATATATGTTTCTTGTATAGAAATTATATTTTGACTGTCTGAAGTGACAGCTGCTAAACACATGCTTTTGCAGAGCATATGGTTCGGCGTAGGGATACATAATTTGGTCTAGTTACTTTCCAAAACTGTGAGCTGTTAGCACCAAAGAAGCCATGGGGTAACTGTAGATTTAAGTTAGTTTTTAAGTAGTTTGCTGACATAATAAATGGGTTCAGAAAGTGCATGTTAAAAACCTTGACTAAATGGAAATTAAAAATAAAGTCACACCTCATTGATCCCAATTTATGTTCAAACTCCATCTTTTTTAACTAAATCTTCAATACAAGCTAAAGTGTACATACATGTGTATATTAATAAATAAAAGCTGTTATGTTTTTGATTTTAAAAGATTTGACTACTCCAATGGCATAGGCGAACACTTTATTCGCTTATATGTAGACCCTTTCATTATATGGGTCTTGTAACAAAATAGATAAATAAGGAAACAAGACGTCATCAAAAAAATTTAGAAAATTTTACCGCAAGCTTTCCAGGAAGATGGCAAGAAGTGCTTGAGAATGATGACATCACATAAGGGGAATGTCACCTGTTTCGGTTCATTCCCTTTGGTTTCCACGTAGTCTTTTTGTTACGTATCCAGCCATATTGTTTATACTGGTTGTGTTTCATCACAATGGTTATATTAAATCTGCTGACATACATAAAGACTTAATAAAGCCAATGTACCTCCTTAATCACAAAAACCAATATGAATTATTTGCGGGTGATATAACTTATATCTCAACAATCAAGATATTTAGTTTTTTACTGTGCCTCCTACTACCCTTTCGTACTGTACGCAACTTACTCTAATTAAAATAATAGGTATATAATTCGCTAGGAGAGAGACTAAAAAATACTAAGGTGAAAATCTACCCTTCCTTACACATAGGAGTTATATGAGGACAGGCGGATGAACCCATAAATAAGATAAATACGAACAAATGGTGCCTTAAGCTTACCCAGAAAGGTAGTAAGCTTACATAGCATTATTCCACTATAGCATATCTTTTAAGTTATAAGATAGGGCCATAGTTTATTCCGTCAAGCTAGGACTATATTGTGTTGTGTAGCAAGTGAGAAAACAGTTATGATAGTGTAACGGGCTAACCAATTCAGCCCTGTTCTGCCTAAATCTGATGCACATAATCATTGCTCAAGAATATATGTATTGTACCCAATTATATATATGTATATACAGATCTATTAATGTGTATCTCCATATGTTACATGCCACGTCTCGAAAACATCATGGAACAAGAACGGTGCCATTAGAAGAGTTGGCCGCTTTCTCTGTTCCGCTAGCACTGCACTTGACTGGTTGGAGCAACAAAAACAGCTGACTGCAGTGCGGGATGGGCGGCCTACGCATAGTTGGCTCGGGCCTACGTGATTTTTCCAATGTAGAGGGATTCCCTCACCCCCATCTTTTCATCCCATGATTCATTACGTTCAGCCACTATAAAGCTCCACGGTTCGCTGGGAATCGACACAATTATACACCACCAGTCAAACAGTCAACAAGTACCGACGTCTCTTTTCTTCCAGTCGACAGTACAGAACTTGTGATCGTGACGATGCTGCCGAAGAACAGACCTGACCGACGGAAATAACGAGCCGTAACTTTGAACATTCAAATTTGTGGGGTGTAGGCGGGTCTATGACCGGATTGTAACTTTAGGGATATGATTGTACCCGTCGAGAGTAATAGCCACTCTCGTCTTATTTTTCATGTTATTTAGGTGAACCTTTTAAGGACATGGTTTACATGCCGTGGGGTGATTTTTCACTTCACATGTTTTCTGCTTCCTTAAGACCAGCGGTTTAAATAGGAATGATTACTATACCTTAGCCTGCTTGACCATGTTCTAGTCGGCAAGGCCTTTTGTCCGGAAAGGGTCTGTTCATGTTGTTCCAGGCCAGATAGTTATACCTAGTTTGGTTTGAGTTTGCTCTTCTGAACCAGTTTGCGGTGATCAACCTGTGGGTCATTTATGTCCATCTGGTATGGCTTGCGTTTTTATGTTATTTAACTTGTGTTGTTATCCATTTTGCGGTGATCAACTTGTAGGCCATTTCTGCCCATCTGGTGTGGCTCGCGTTTTTATGTTAGTTAACTTGTGTTGTTATTTAGTTTACTGTGCTCAACCTGTGGGTCATTTATGCCCATCTAGCATGGCTCGCGTTTTTATGTTAGTTAAATTGTGTTGTTATTTAGTTTGCGGTGATCAACCTGTGGGTCATTTATGCCCATCTAGCATGGCTCGCGTTTTTATGTTATTTAACTTGTGTTGTTATTTAGTTTGCGGTGCTCAACCTGTGGGTCATTTATGCCCATCTAGCATGGCTCGCGCGTTTTTATGTTCGTTAAATTGTGTTGTTATTTAGTTTGCGGTGCTCAACCTGTGGGTCATTTATGCCCATCTAGCATGGCTCACGCGTTTTTATGTTATTTAACTTGTGTTGTTATCCAGTTTGCGGTGCTCAACTTGTAGGCCATTTCTGCCCATCTGGTGTGGCTCGCGTTTTTATGTTAGTTAACTTGTGTTGTTATTTAGTTTGCGGTGCTCAACCTGTGGGTCATTTATGCCCATCTAGTGTGGCTCACGTTTCACTTACCTTAATGTGTAATAAACCTTGGGGGAGTTTGATGCCTTCCTTATATATGGTTAAGACTCTATGGTCATGTTTTTAATGTTTCTGGCTTAGACCAGTTGGTCGTGTGCCAGCCCATAATAAATCAAGGCTTAGAACCCTCAATTGGAACGTTCCCTATATAAATACATTTCTATGTATTTTTGGCCGGTCCATTAATGACCTGAGCTGACAGACAACAGCCTTGTGCTTTTGTAACCTGACCTTTTATGATCTAGTCAGCTTCCCTGGCGCAAATTATAATATAATATAATTATAAAATGGTTCATACTATTAAGAGGAGGACTGGAATCACTCAGGTTAAGCATGAGCTTACGCAAAATTCTCTCTCGGAGCGTATTAATCATTCAGCTATATGTCTAGTTCATTATCCTGGTCAACTCTATGGGTTGTTTTGGGAAAGATTGGATTATTTGATGATGCTACTCTTTGTATTTTCTCATCCTTTGTTACATTAAACTTATTTTTTGATACTAATTTTTATCTTTTGCTTTCAATTGTCTCCTATTGTGTCTATTTACCTTGGTTACGTAATCGGCGTCTCTAGTGTTAACTAGAGCGCCGATAAAATAGGTTTCAATGGAATCCCCAAGGGAGTTCAACAAAACAGATACAATAGGCACTAATTATGGTTATTTATTTGAACCATGTGGGTGAGGGGGGGGAGGGGTTCACATTTTACTTAATTATTCATCCTTCACTAAATAACCCTAATGTTGGTAAGTTCTTTAACACAATGTAATAATGGATTTATGAGGTACGATTGGTTCAAAAATTATGTAAATGAAATAAATAATTGCGAAGGGATACACAAATTAGGTGATAAAATGGGTCGAGGACCCAATTGCTGTGGAATGAATAATTTTAGCGGAACTAGTTTCACTAATATTGATTGAATACCTAAGCCAATCTATTTATCTTCTAGGTCTATTATTGTTTACGAGATGAGCCTATTGTATAATGCAAAGCAAAATCCATTAAAATCATAAATACATACTTTCAAATGATATTAAACACTCACTCTTATAAACTCAGTTTATGAAATTAATAGTCATATTAATTTTAAATTTTATCCTTATCTGTTAGTAAATATGTGGATCCTGCATAATTGACCATCAAATCCGGAAAAACAACGAAAAGAATCATTGTGAGAAACACTTGGCCTAGTAGTTTTAAAAGAAACACCTTTTTGGGAACAAAATAAACTAAATAATTCTTCAGTAGATAAGTTAAGTTTAACTCTATAAATAATAAACTCAACAGTTCTTTAATTATTTTGACATGAGAAAAAAGGAATTTTACCAGAAACTTTTTAAATGCTAAAAAAAAGTCTTGGTGGATTTCCCGCGATCCTATGGCAAATATTCCAGATTTTTATTTAGCACCGCGTTTTAATACTCATTCGGAATATACGCTTATGTACTAATTACACTATTGTATTAGGGATTAGGAAGATGTTAATTTATAGGAAGTGCACCCGTATTTGCGTGGAGGGAGAGTGAAAAACCATTTAATAAACCCCGCTTCAGTTTTCCCAACCGGGATTGAACCCCGATATCCCCGTCTTTGGTAACCTAGTCTTAAACGATAGTTGCACACTAGACCACGCGGACACCGAAGCGGGCTTGTAGAAAGGTTGATATTACCATAATATGTATAAAACTACTGAAGCAATATTCAATTTGTTTTGGCCAAAAAAGGTTTAGTGCCATAAAAACTCTAAAAATACGGCCTTTAACTGGCGTTACCTTGCCCTCCACCTTAATATCCATTAGGTGAGCTTTAAACCTATTTTATTGTATTCCCACAATATAACCTGCATGCACTGAGACAATGTTGATGCAGGTCCGATTTACCTCAAAGGGATCCGCTTTTGTCTTCTTCTCGCCGCGTTTTACTACTTGTTCAGGCTATACGGATATATAATCATTACTCTAATGGGGTAGGGATGAGGAGGTAATCTACTAACATTTGTGTGGAAAACCATTTATGAAAAACCACTTTCAGTACACGAGAGTGACGCCTCAGACCATTTGGCCACTGAAGCGGGTGGGGTCCTCATTCACATTACACATGTGCTACAAGATCGAGTAATATATATTTTTAGCACCGTGTCTTATTACCCGTTAAGGTTATACGTCTATATATTAATTACACTAATGTGTAAGGGATTGGGAAGCTCTAATTTAGATTAAGTGCACCAGCATTTGCGTAGAGGGAGAGTGGGAAACACTTTAGGGAATACCCTATCAGTGCACCTGTCCGGGATTAGCCCTGGTTTCCCCCTTCTTCAGCAGTCTAGTCTAACACGAGAGTAGCGCGTTAGACCACGCGGCCACCGAAGTGGGTCAAATAAAACTGATAACAGAAATACATGTTCAGTAGGCGTTAAGTGGATCCTAAAACGTTCACGACATTTGCATTTACTCACACATTATTTCTCCTTAGATTAGATGGGTGTAAGATGCGATTATTCTTAACGGACATTAATACGCGTAACAGTAAAATAAATACTTTCTAAAAAACAAATTAACCTTAATTAATATAGTTTTAAAAGGTTCAAGCCGATGCCTAAAGAACACCTTTTATTTTCCAAGGCGCTATTCCCTCAACCGCTTTGCCTTCCATTTATAAAGACAGGCCCAGAGTTTCCAAATATTGATTGTGACTTATTAAAACGGCGCTAACCTAGCATTTTGAACCGCCCTTGACTTAATTATAGAAGTAGGGCATGGCTTATCACAAGGTGTTTTCTCAAGGTCACTGGCGGTGGCTCTGCTTGTTTCCTTGGCAGACTTGTTTTATTTCTAGAAAGGTGGAATGCCGTGGTAGAAGAGAGCTTATTCAGGGGATATTTTGGAAGATCAAAATCATTTTAGCACTTAATTTGATTTAAAAAAATTTGGAATCGATTTAAAACACGAAAAACTTTGCTAATATTATACAACACTTTCTATTCAATTTTTATTTAGAAAATAATATATTGTGAAGATTAAATAATCTTTGAATTTTCTTTGCAATGAGCATGTTTGTTTTCATAATCTTTGAAAAATATGTGATACTGTCCCAATAACTTTTGTAATCTTTGTAGTCAATTTTAATTATTTATTTCATACTAGAGTTTTTATTTAGATAATAAAG
Source organism: Timema californicum (assembly GCA_902141385.1). NCBI lineage: Eukaryota > Metazoa > Arthropoda > Insecta > Phasmatodea > Timematidae > Timema > Timema californicum. The sequence continues at coordinate 40,977 of CABFOW010004961.1, read as the reverse complement.
ATTTTAAGCTCACAATGAAACCACTTCGACGCTGGTGTATCACTTCTTAGGTCTTCACAAGATTCGATTTCGAATCCCAGAATTCACGCGGAGATGTATCTACTAAGCTTTAAAGTGAGATAGAAGGGGACGAGAGAAAAGATCAGTATTTTTGCAGTTTTTATTTGGACATTTTTTTGATCAGAATAAATCAAATATTTCTCTAATAAAAACATAGAGATTAATTTTCTTCACAGCATGACCTCAACAGTTGTTGAATATCTCTCAAGGATGTTCTAAAATTTAATGACAACTTTTTCTCTTCAATTAAAAAGTTTCTCATCTATTGTCGCTAAGCTCATGCATGACAGATATCCAACCACTTTGAGCAAAAAACTTATAAAAACTCCCAAAACACTTTTCCTTTTTTCGCACCTCCTACACTCACACCTCAAGTTACAAGATTTAATAGTCCTAATTGACCAAGAGCATGTAAAAAAAAATTGATAAAGAGTTTCTTGAGCATAAATGTTTGAAATAATTTTTTCTCTGTTTTTATTTAGTCTGATTTAACTTGCTTATTTTATAAACACTGGCTTTTCAGACACATTAGTATAAACTAGGACAACACATTTAATGTTCAAAGACTAATAATATAATATACCTCTAACATTACTTCCCATCCATTATTCGAACTCGGGACCCTTAGTTTGGTAGGCAGGTACGCTATCAAATGAGCAAAGGTGAAGGATATAACTAAAACTAAGGACCTTTAAATCTGTGTTCATCATCTAGAGTCCCTCTTAGACCTATAATCATCTTCTCTCGTCCCTCTTAGACCTAAAATCATCTTCTCTCGTCCCTCTTAGACCTATAATCATCTTCTCCCGTCCCTCTTAGACCTATAATCATCTTCTCTCGTCCCTCTTAGACCTATAATCATCTTCTTTATCTCAGTCTATTAGTTTTCCATACAAAAGTAAAACTGTTTGAGAACCCCACTAAAAATGCTTGTTTTAGAATTAATGTTTGTTAATTAATAGTACAAATAGTTTCATAACAAAAAAAGGGGGGTTTATGGGTTCACGCAAGTTTTTTTAACTAAGTACATGCATACAAACGAAAGTGATTAAAATTGTTACTATATGAATGAGTATTTCAAATAAATAAGTTTAAAGTGACACTTAAAGACTTGATATAGAAGATTGGGTTTGTTTTAAACTTTAATTTGAATATAAAATAAAGCTAAGAAAATTTCAAAACCCAACATTGAGATTGAATATAATATGACTAAATGAAATCCACGATCTTTTACTGAGACTAATTTTTAATATTATTAGCACCACGTCTTACTACCCGTTCGGGTTATACGCACTTACGCTAATGTGTAATGGTAGGATAATTGTGAGATGAAATGGAGGGCCTACAGTTTAACGTGGAATCCGAACCACGATGGAGGCCTGGCATTCCCCACATTCACAAGATGTCTTGTCAGAGGTGAAGAAAGGGTTTGGTAATAAGATAAATCTGTGCCAGGAACGAGGATTGAACTCCGGACCCCAGCACAGAAGCCCGACACCTTACTTCTAGACCACCAGGTCACCCAGCCTAATTTTTAAATGTATGGATGCTTATCCTGATAATTTTAATTAACAAGTGTAAATTTTACGATATTTATAGAACTATGTAAGGTACGTGTCCATATTTCTTGGTTGCGAACTAGATACATTTTTTGAACATTTTGGGGGCTGGGTTGGATTCTGGGTAGATGGCCATACCAAGGGGTATGGTATGGACGTATGGTCTATGGAGTACCTCAGGATCACAATGAAGTTGTTTTAACAACAGTTTACCTTTTTAAATGTATTTGTTTACATAAATAAATGAGCAGACTACTAAAGAACGTTCACGAGGCTGACCGAATAGCTCTGAAACAGAGGGGAAGTTGATAAGTGTTGGGAGCAAAGAGAGGCGTGGGAGGGCGTGTCAACATTTGCAATTGCCCCTTAGTCAACGTGGATGGCTTAGATACACAAATAATATTCTCCCCATGAACCTTTGTTAAAAATATTTGAAACTGTTGTTCCCACATGACATAGTATACGTTCATTTAATTGATTCATGGCTTCAGAAAAAAAAAATACACCCCAAAGCGGGACAATTTGTGTCCCACACAGGCCGGGATTAACACTTTTGGGAGCCCTGCGCCAATTAGAGATTGAGGCCCTTAGACGTCAGTTTCCCAATGAGTGATTATGAATCTTACATATATATCATACATGTATAATTTTATTTAGAGACGAACTTTTAGCAATCATGGTGAGTACCGTGAGTTTTGTTATCAACATATTAATTATTAATACTATAGGAACTATTACACTATACAGTATATTATATGAGTGGATTATAGTACCATAAATTAATATCTAATAATATAATAATACTGGACATCATATAATTATAGACTATTTCAGTGTAATTGCATTTTATAGAGTCCATCGGCTGCGGATGTAATAGTACTATCACTATAGTAAAAAGTATTTTATTATTAAACTTGTTTTTTGTGTTTTTCTCACGTCTCACTTAGATAATTTTTCAATATTAATAATTTTATTATCTTACCTCAGAAATTATTGTCAATAGAAAATAAATGTTTATTTTTCTGTCAAAAATTGACGGTACCGTGTACAGATATGTAATATTTCCTGTTTGACAAAAGCAAAGGTTGTGTTTATTTTTAAGAACGAACTGTCGGACTACACGTAATACCAGGCTACCAACACCCTTCAATTAGGGAATTTCTAGATTAATTTGGGGTAAATTTTCAGAAAAAGCATAAAAATAGCCCATTGAAATATTGAAGTATAATATTATCACAAAATCAATATGAGAAGTTAAATTGATTTATTTGCCAGGTGGATGGGGAGGGCCCGTGTGTAGCACACTTGGCACATGCCTTAATCCGGGCCTGGTCCCACAAGGAATCTTGGGGACAGCGGCACGTGTGGTCACCTTAATGTAGGCTAAGAAGAGGCCTGACCTACCTAAGTCACATTGGAAACTTTTGTATTGAAAAGGTGCCGAATCCTAACTTTATAGTCAAGATAATAGTGTTTAGCTCCATTTTTAAGAAAGTTTTCATAAATAGAGTTTAAGATAAGTTTGACCCTACCCCCCCCCCTCTCTCTCTCCCAAATCACACTAGGCACCTTACCATTGAAGGACTACACCATCATGACCATGATAATTTTTTTATCTCTTCGTAATTTAGATCACATCATAAAAGGTACCAAGGGCTTTGCCAACCCTCAAGTAGAATAATAGACGTACTTCTTGAAATTTAAGTTTAATTTGCTATACCTATTTAAATGAAATATTCAACTTTTTTACCTGGGTTTGTAGATTTTCACTAAGCACACCTTTTAGGTATAAGCTATATAAATCACGTCAATACTTAGTTATAATGTAAGGGTGCCTTAACTTAAGTATTCTATCAAAGAAATAAATTCCATAACTACCCGATTTTAAGAAATCCCCCCCCCCTTAATTGCATGAGGCATTTTTTTAAATGGAAATATGTTCTACTCCGATAATTTCATTAGGGGATATATATAAGAAAATAATTAGTTATACTCCATTCTTTGAGAGGCAACGTAAAAGACGTTCGAAGAAAAGGCACCCCTAAATAACCCCATCCCAAATCAAAGTGGATACTATTAATATGAGGGTGTTCTTCCTTATTTTTTTATAAAAATAGTTTTCATCTCCAATAGTTTGGGAAATACCGTAAAAGACACCCCCACCAATTTCCATACATTATCCAAATGGATGGGTGCCGTGCCCCTCTCGTTTGAGTAAACTATTGATGTACCTACCTCCCATGGTTATATATCGTAAGGGTCGTCTAACAGGAAGGGGGTGATTTAAACTTCCAAATCACATCGTACTTTTCTCAGGGGATTATAATCTTAGTTAGACATATCAAATACCTTCCGAAATGAAGAACTCTATATCTCCACCATTTGAGTAAAAGATAGAAATTCGTTTCTTCAATAGTTGCGGATGAATGAGAGGAACGGATTGCTCCCTCCATAATGAACAGTAGAAGCAGTTGTGTCATGCCAAATTCTAGCCCAAGGGACTCTATCCAATTTTGCGTCAATCGAAAACGTGTCTCTTAATTCGCGAATAAGATCGTCAGGAAATATTTATTTGGGACTTGATGAAGGAGGAAGGCCACATCTAAGGGAGCTATTCGAAACTATTTTCTCTGTATATTTTTGGTGAGTTAAACAGGGACGCGGTTTATAAGAATTCCGTTTAGGTTCGATAATCTAAAACCTTGTCACGAAACTTTACCAGAGAAAAATACGCAAATGAGAGTGGCATTATTCGATGTAACTTCAGAATAACTACTTTAAAAAAATTAACATGGCATGAAAATCTAAGTCAATTTATCGTTATAGGCATCACTATTCCAAGTTTATTTTTAATAACTAATATCTTCTTTTTCTAACTAAAAACAACACGTCATTTTAAAATATTTCGAAAATTGTACGAGAAATAAAAGTGATAAAAAGCCTACAAATATCTAGATCTATTTTCTTTTAACTACTACTGTGACAGACCCGCCAGCTGTTCTAACCAAGCCTGGTCTCAGGGGCAAAGTGGAGCTCCCATTATCATTATTCTACTTAACTTCAGTGGTGGTGGACGATTATTTTTCAAGGGGTGTAAATTAGTAGAAAGGTGTTTTATTAATGTAATTGACTCCCAAGCCAAATGGAAAGCGTTCCTCAGCAATTGTTTGCAAATTGGATACCTTTTAAAGATATTAAGGTGTGGCCGTCTTTTGAATTATTATTGTTAGCTAGCCTTATCTCCAGATTAAAAATATATTTTAATGAAAAGCTATATAGAATGTTACCTGGACACGGAAAACTAGATGCCTATTCTAGAGGCTATTTGTAATGGCCTTTTCCCGGATTTTTTTATAGAGTGGATGCCTATAGAATATATTTAAAATAGTTTTCGCTTGGATTAGAAAATAATTAAATGCCTCGTATCACTATATATAGTGATCCTTTCCCCAGTTAAATTTTTAAAAATAAGATGCCTCTAAAAGCTATTTTGAAATTGATATAAGGTCATTTTTCACCTTAATATTTGAGAATATCAGAGGGGGGTGAAATAAATCTAGAGATGTTCAAATTTATTCCAGGAAAGGGGGTGAGTTAATTCCACTTGGGAGGAGAGGGGCACAAATTCTTCTCAGGAGGAGGAATGCCACCCCCATTACGCCATATTTGCTTGACTCAAGTTTTAAGATTTAAAAAAAAACTTTTTGTTACGCAAATTAATCTGTAACTGAACACTTAAATGTTAAGAATATGATAAAATACTTAGCGTAAACTAATTTCAACATAAAACTAATAAACTCCGTGAAACTTCTGAACACTTCGAAATGAAAGACAGGCCTGGGCCAAAATAAGAACGTGATTGTGACAAAATGCCAATAAGAACCTCCGGAGAAAATCCCAAATGCTGAGTTGGGCATGCACCCTTCATTATTATGGATAGTCATTTTATTACTAATCATTCATATTTTATTTTATATTTGATTTAAACTAGTGAATCTGAATCATGGGCCTGGGTCCAGTACGATGGTACCCTCTCATGACGGGGCTGAAAATGCGTTAATTTTACTTTATTTATATGGAGAAAAAAAAGGAAAACTATTTGTATTATTGTTTTATGATAATAATAATAATAATAATAATAACTAAACATCATCTTATACTAAATACATATTTAAAAAAATATAATCTCTACTCTCTAGACAAAATGTTAGAGCAACACACAACTTACAATCTAATTTAATATATTACAACACACCTTACACTACAGCCAGCATTTGTAACATCTGAATAATAGGAAGAGCATACAGAATTATTAAATTGCATTATTTTGGGCCTCGCTCGGAATCAAATCGTATCCTTGTAGTGTAACGTCACACTATTTTACAATTGTGTTTTGTTATAGTCTAACTGTAGAGAGATTCATATCGTTTTAGATAGATGATCTGTGGTCTATATTTCAATTATTTAAATTTTAAGTCATCTTATTGAGTCTTAGTTAAATCACTAGAGATTCAAATTGCTGCTACTCGTATCTCTGCTCACTAGGTGGTTCTAATTAAAAATAGAGGTAGGTAAAGTCACGAATATCCTAGACAGGCATTGAACACGAAAACAATTCCTCTTACCTTGAGCCTGCTGTAATGTCAGATCCTCTTCAGGAAGCATGGTAGGCGATATCTGCTCCCAGCTGTGTGTCGTGGGTGCAACAAACCAACAAGGAACAACAAACACTGCGAAGAGCCTCCCTCCTTTCCACCTCTCGCTATCAGGGTTAGTGGAGCGACACTGCTGCCAGCTGGCGAACAAGACGACAACCACAGTTCAAGGGGGGAAAGTTAATCACCCACAGCACGGACTCCATATCTTATTTTGTTGTTTTCGTCAATGGCGGTTTAATTACTCTCCCTCCGCACCGAGTCGCGACAGGATCGAGTAGTGGTCAAACTGAAAATGGGTTTGTACCATTTCATCAAGTAGTATATTGACGGCCTTGGTTCTGATTGGCAGTGATAGTTTAATCATCGCGTTAGGATTCTTCACTAATGTGAGGACACCGATGGTAAAGTGCATAATGAGAACACAAATTAGGCGTTTGCTATTTTAACTAACAGTTTGTATTGAGATTATTTGGTACTGTATAGTCGGATCATTATAAATACCTTATTTGGCAGTTGTAAAAGCTACGAGATCTAGAAAAATATATTCATATGCAGTGGCGGTTCGAGTATAGTGACCGCGGAACTGCAGTGCCCTCTATTTCCACTTTTTATTATCGATAATATTTAATATAATGAGTTCTTTTTTATTTAATTCTTTATTTATTTTTGTAGTGCAATATATTACTTAAGCTTAGTGTCAATACTTCAATAGCAGTAGTAGTCTTTGTATGGAACTGTGCTCTTCACAGTGCCAGGGACGTGGTGTTTTACTGTGTTGAGCATGCGTACATAGGAGGAGGGTGGTGAGGAAGGTGGGACTGCCAGGTAGAGAGAGCACTGTTGCTCTCGCAGTGCTGGCTATGGCATGATGTTTGAAGGAAGTTTTGTTTTACTCAGCGTGTATTGTGCTTAAAAACCGTGTACCATATTCTTGAATGTGATAAAATGAAGAAGAGTGTAGAGTTATATTATTATTCTGCTTCCAACTATTCAATTTGATTTTTTTTTTGTTCTTTTATTCAACAGAAAGACTAAATGTGCTTGCAGTACTTTCAATGGAGAAAAATTTCCTCAACTGTCATCCAGAGATCAAGGAGAAAATTATTGAAATTTTGCGCTAATTAAAACAAGAAGAATGGATTTAATTTTTATCTATTTTTTCCTGTAACAATTTAAGTTATAGTAAGTAAAAAGTATGGGTGTTTTTGTTAAGATTTTATCAAGTTATTGAATAAATTCTCTTTTTATACATGTTTTTTTTTCTTTTATAGAATTTTAAAACAAAGGCTAAACATTTTCTGGAGCATCACCCCCACTAATTCTAGCTACGAGCCACCACTGCATATGTACATCTATATATCCTTCAACTGCCACTTTAGATAAATTACGACGATTTCGACATTTGTAAGATAAATATAATGGTATTTGTCAATTTTGGCTACGGTTTAATTTTTCATTTCTCTTAAATGGTTATTTTTACGTCGATCATACTCTATGCAGCTGTCTCCGCTTCCCGTTCATCAGGATTCGAACAAGGCGCATTCAGAGGACTGATGATAAATCAGGGCCGATACCTTTATGCCGGGATCACGATCAACTTAACGTTATCTTAAAGTTAACGTAAAGGATCTCCTGATGTGTTCAAATGGAAGCGATCACGATGCAGTTAACTTAACGTAAGAGATGTCCTGGGAGGTATTTTACTTTAAGTGAACGTTACTTGAAGGCTATCACGTGATCTAGCCAGGCAATAACCATGCGAGTGACGTCAACAGGGTTATTTAGTAATTCATTTGTTGGTTTTATGAGCAATTTTTACTCTTTAGCTTAAGTTCTAGTGATCAGACATTGAAACAAAATAATTAAACTAAAATAGGAAAGCTAAATTTATCGAAAAAGTTTAGTAAGAGATATTTATTATATCGATTGAAAACTGTAAACATTCACAAATCACCACTGTACAACAAGTACAAATCACATCATACTCGAGAATGAAGATGTTTGGCTCGAGTTGTTACGTTAAGTTACGTGAATAGTGATCACACATCTGTTTTATTAAATTAAGTGAACCTTAAGTGAACGCTCCGTTAAGTTAAAGTTAAGTTGATCGTGATCACGGCATTAAGGGGTTATGTAGGGGACGTGAGTTAAGGGAAGTGTTTAGGCAATTTTTATAGCAAAATATTTTGTTGGTCAAAATAAAATAAAACAGTATTGCTTCAGTACAAGCATAACATAAAATTGAATTTTATTCGCATGCTGATATCAACAGTTATACAATATCTGTCAAGAGAGTCCTGAAGTTTAATGAAAACTTTTTCTCTTCACTTCAAAAATTTCTCATGACACCGATAATGACAGTAGTTCATTCTGTGAATGTTTATATATATTAGAACTGATGATATCAGCATACGAATAAAATTCAATTTTATGTTTGTACTGAGACAATACTGTTTTTGATATATATATATATATATACACTGTTGTCGTTTGAATGATCTTTATAATATCGATCCAGACTTTCTCCCAGTACAGCTCTCTATATTTCGAAAGAGCGTCAATTGTGGTCGTGTTTATGGACGGAACCGTTTTATATAATGATTCTTTACATCTATCACTGTTTCCAGCCAATGGCCGGGGTCAGTTGTTTTATTCAAACCATAAATTTTCCACTACCAGCTTGCTAGGCCTGTCGTAACTTCATATGTCTTATAATCTAACTTAAACCCAGGACAAGCACAACATCCAGTCCCCGCCCGTTAATTAACCACTGTGAAAAGGGTAAACCCACATTTCACCAATAATAAATTTTTCGGCAAAGTCGGGAATCAAACTTGGGACCCTTAGCGCAGTAGACAGACACGCTACCGACTGAACTAAGACGTCAGATCGTTTGACACCATGATAGCTATCAGTATTTGGTTCTCAATTAGGTTTCGCCCAAACTCTGGCACGGCGCACATATGTAACGACGGCGTGCAGTGCCTTGTTGAATTCTTTCCAATCTTCCACCTCCATTTCCTAGTTCTGCTCCAGAGTGCTAACATGGACCTAAGGAAGAAGTTTGTGTGTGTGTTTGTGTGTGTGTGTGTGTGTGTGTGTATACTTTCTATATTTACAAAAGAAAGGTGACCTGGCGGTCAAGGGGTGAGGTGTATGACTTCTGTGCTGGGGGTCCGGGGTTCAATCCTCGGTCCCGGCACAGATTTATCTGATTTCCAAAAACCTTCCTTCATCTCTGACAAGACGTATATTAACTACATCTTGTGAATGTGGGGAATTCCAGGCCTCCACCGTGGTTCGGATCCCACGCTAAACTGTAGGTCCTTTATTTCATCTCACAGTCACCCTACATTACACATCAGCGTAAGTGCGTATAGCCCAAACGGGTAGTAAGACATGATAATAATAATAATAATAATAATAATTATTATTATAATACAAAAGAAATAACGTTAGCTAAGATCACAAACGTGTCGGGTACAGCCTATAAACAATCATAGACTTAAAGATGGAGCATTTGCCATCATGTTCCTTACACTATCATCGATTGTCTCGAATTTTGGGTTCATTTCAGCACAAACTTCCCTCCAGGCTGATAATAACTCAGTCCAAGATTTGTATTCATCTAAGCAGGGGCGGCTTAAGGGCTGTGCGAACCAGGAAGCTGCTTGGGGCACCAAACAGAGCGAGAACTAACCTAACGTAGCCCAGGTATGATATGAAAATAGTCCCCAAACCCAACGTAACCTGGGCGTAGAGAGAAAATAATGCCCACCTCTAACAGCTAATGTAATCTAACTAAGAATGATAGTGGAGCTGCTAAGCATAACAATCATTCACTTATTGATACCAACATAACATTTCACATATTGTTAAGCCTATAATTGTGTGGTGAGTAAAATATAATTTAGTGACACTCTTAAAAAGTTATCTTACATTTGTCATCTTGAAATAATGGCACCATAAAACTTGTTTTTTGTGCAATTATAACGTAAACCGTTAATAATATCCAAGTGTTTGTTAAACTTATAATAAATAAATAGTACAAAACTATGCACGGACTTTTTCACAACATTGTTTAAAAATGGAGACATTTACTCAAAACTCGTAATTTATGTGAAACGAAATAATATACACTAGAGCTATTTTCGAAATTTTATAAGGGGTTGCACATCTTATGGTTATCGCATTGCTATTAAATTCCTCATTTATGAATTTAGACCAATAAAAAAGGAAAATATTGACTATTGAGTCTAAAATGATAGAGCTAGATCATTGTTGTACAAACATTTCCCCTAAGAGGTTAAAGGAAAAAAAACATAGACTATTTGAGAGCCTTACTTATTTACTTACTCTATGGTATTAGAGAATCATTGCATTTAAACTTAAGTATTATCTCTGTAAACTAAAGCTCACAAATTGTATTAATATATTTATCAATATCTCAAAATCTATTGGTTATATAAATATATATTTCAAATATTTTTTTATTTTCGATAACACACACTACAATTATTTTGCAATGATAAGTTATTTGGTATCTCAAATAGTTGCGGAGATACGGAAATTTCCAATTCTGTAAAGTACCCTAAATGTCATTTTGTTGGAAAATGAAAATAACAATTTTACTACTAATATTTATCAATGCCTGGATACGAATTTTAATCAAAATCATTAGAGCCAATTTCGAAAAAATGGATTTTTTTTTCTCTTTTCGCTCTTTATTAAACTAATCTTAATTTTAGGGTTAAACAAACACGTAGATACATGGCATTGCAAAAACAATTTTTTTTAGTGTTCTTGGGTTCATGAAACGTCGACATTCATCAACATATTGAATTAGATTTTATTTTTACGGTCGCAATACAATTACCTTAAGTGTCAGAAAAGTTAAAAATGTATATACTTGCGAATAACCTGACAATTATTGGTTTTATAAAAATATGTCTCAAATAAAATATTTTTATTGTAAATATATATACATATTTTCAATGATAAGTAATTTCATTTCTTAAATAGTTACGAAGATATGATAAAAAAAAAAGAGAATTTATGGATCAGACCAGAACCCTTAAAGTCATTTTGACGAAAAATTGAGAGTAGCCACTTTGTCTGTAATATTTATAAATGCTTATAAATGAAACTAAATCGAGATCGTTAAAGATGATTCACGATTTTTCTCTTTTCGCCCTTTAGTAAACTAACCTTAATTTTAGAGTTAGATATCCAATTCCATAAACCCCTCGGGGCAACCCTATGAAAACCTTATATACCACGTTTTAGTCCAATTGGTAAAATAGTTTAGGCTCTAATCTGAGCAGTGGCGTATTCTTTGGGTATGCTAGTACTGCACCGCATATCCAAACTGATATGGACTAGTTTTTTGTTTAATTCAATGTTGTCTGTTTGAATTAAGTAAACACTAATGTTTAAATTGTTAATAACTATACATGTAATTAGTTATTAATTTTAAAACTAATATTTGTTCATATTCCAAGAAAGCTGTGTTTAAAATATTTCTTATTCCAAAAGGTTCTACTTAGCACAATAGAAAACCCAGGACTTGCTTCTTAAAAACCCAAGGCAAGCTAGGGAGGCTCTAATGACCTCGCCCAATGTTTAGGGGGTGGTAACACATTCCTTTCCGTTCGCCCATAAGTAATTGGCCAATGAGCTCGGGTTTTCACAACCCAGGTCATGCTGTTCCTGTGAAGCAAGCTAAGCATTTTGCCAACTATTGAAAAAAGATTCAAGATCACAATGTTTATTTATTAAGCTAATTTAGTATAGTTTAAGTAAAAATACATTAAATAAAGATATTATTAATTGTAAAATAATAGTTATTATACGTAACAAGATTTAAACTATATACTAATTAAATACATTGATTTATGATTAGGTATTCTGGTCACACATATTATCATGTATTTGGCAAGCAAATTTAACCATTCTTACATATTTAGGCATTTCAGCACTGATAGAGTGGGGAAAATGAAGGGCGGTAAGGCTGCTTTAACCGTTGTTGACGGTAATTCTTGTTTTTCTTCGGTAGAAAGGATCGTGTAGTTTTAATAGTGTTCTTTTAATTTTTGTTTTACATTAACGACTGTAACGGGCTAATCTGGCTTAGCCCCGTTCATGTGTAAAATACGAATATTTTGGTGGTACAAGCAAGTCGTCAAGAGTTAACAAATGAGATACTAGTGTTAAATGCTACGCCCGTAACATTTGTTTGTTTATTTACATACCTACTTCACCGACTCTTCCGTCGAGCCTGATGCCCCACTGAAAAGAACAACACCGATAGAATTGGCCGAGCGCGACCACAGGGAAGAACTCCGCGCTGGACAACGAGTTACAGTCAACTGAAAGCTCCGTGAATGGTGTTGGCCGACGCAATTCATTGTTCTAGAATCAGAGGGACGTTTTCCCCCTCCTCTTCGTACTGACCACCCCATCACGTGGAGTTCTCATACTATATATTCTCCGGGCCACCTGGAAGAAAGATAGAACACGGCAGGACACCATCAGCGCCGTTGGCATACTACGCACTCTCGTCACGTCAACTAGTTTATCATATCAACGTAGGCTTACAGTTCAGGGAAATGGATCCACTGGACAGGAACAAATCACT